>BMAV01016792.1:21267-89907 GCA_019973955.1 Trichonephila inaurata madagascariensis | reverse complement strand
AAACTTTGTAATAGAGAGCTTGCTATGTATATTCTTTAATTGTCAAGTACTGCTATGAAAGATATGAATAAAAATTTCTGATATAAGCATGTTTCATTTAGTCTGATTTTTCAAAAGACATACTTCATATTTCAATTCTGTGTCTGAATTATAAATGTTTCTTTTGAGATTTTTTTTGAAACAATTTAAGTCCTCTTATCACTTTATTTTATATTTGTATACCCCAGTAATACTTTTCACTTCTTGTCACTAATTTTCTTTTTAAACCCAAAATTTCAACCTGTTTCCACTTTTTGTAAATATACTTTATTTCAAAGCCAATATTTCCGCTAATCGGAGAGATTCGTGCTATTCATAGCCTCTTCATTGAAAAGATTCTGTGAATTCTGTTTGGTATTATTGGAACTTCGTAAATAGACGCTGTTTCACTTTCCGTTTCTATTTATTTCTGAACAACTTTTGAAAGGAAACGTTTTGTAAAAGGCTTCTTCCTGAGAAAAAAAAATAAATGAAAAAAAATGAAGAGAAATCTTAGGGAGAATATTGAAGCAGCTCCTCGTGTTTAAGAGTTATTTATAATAACTAATAATGCGTTTAGTCGCGACAGTCGCTTAATTAAGGTGTTATTTATCTGACATCTTTTCAGGGATAAAAGTAATAAAAATCTATTTCTTGGTGCTATTCCGAAAGTTATGAGACGTTTAGCGTTGTGCTGGAATCATATGTCAGCGTTATGATTTCTGGAATTATATAATTTTTATGCTTAAAAGTTAATTTACTATTTTCATAAAGGCATTGTGCTCTTTTCTTGTATAATTTGTAACTAGACATCGTGAACATATTCTACTTTTGTGTGATAAATGTTACTAGATACCCCACATCTCATTATAAAATCCTCAAAAAATCTATTTTTAATGTTATAATATACAAAAGTGAGTTCTGAAGCTTACGTCAGTAAATATAATATCAGTAAAATGCACTCATTGTTAAAATTTTTCATTCCCAAAGTTTATTTTAATATTTTTATCTTTTCCCTTTAATTTTACTGTGTTTCAAGTAATTTTTTAAGCACTACAAAATGGAAATAAATCATATTTATAAAAATTTAAAACGGACTTTGAATTTAAAAAATAAATAATTTTTCAGGTAAAAACAACATTATGTAATTTGAATAACTAAAAAAATAGTTTCTAAAGTCTAAACATTTCCAGAAATCATTAATTTATTTCAATAAATATCTTGAATTACAAGTAAGCCTTAGAGGTGCTGAATAAAATATTTAGTCACAATTTCCCCCAGGTGTCCTCCCTCAAAATTGGGGTGGAAACGAGCCAAATCGTACTGTCACCTATATGGTGCTCAAAGCTACGGCTAACGACAGGCGTCACTTAGCCCTTTACCATGATGAATTTCGTGGGCCTCGATCTGGCCTTTGCCGATCAGGTGGCATCAGTAACAACAACAGTCACAATTTCATATCCTTCGCATACAGGCACAAATTATCTTTAAAATTGCCTTTTATTTTGTTTAAAATGTGAATTTACTTTAAATGTGTGTTATGCTGTGCGGGTCTCACAGAGTTACTGATTCTGATCTTATTTTTAATGTTTTAAAATTAAAAATTATATTGAATAAAATCAGAATAAAACAACCAATTCCACACTTAGCTCATGAGGAACTGGGAGCAGTTATGACTTCATTATTGTAAAAGATATCGATTTAGCAGCATGTCAGAATATCTCCGTGTTATAAAACCTAATTAGATGCGCATGGACTGGTAAAGCATATTTTATTATTTTTATTACTTACTATAATTGTTATTACCATTATTTTGAATTAGTTATTTGAGTTTTAAGTTAAATTTCGATTTACGAATTAAAATTTGTCTCTATTGTTTTTAAAAAGCTTTTAACATATCCAAAAATGCTGTTGTATCTTTTGTTTTATTTAAGATGAAGTATTTTAATAACAATTAATTTTTTTTCCTGGTGATTATATATTTTTTTCATTTAACTTTTTCTGAAATCATATGTCAATATTTGTTCAACGTAAAATTTTTTTGTCAGCTGGAATAAATGTTAACTTTTAAATGATCCATTTCACTTTAAGGTAACGCCTTTTTTTGTTACTCTATACGTCAAGTAGTTTTACTATAACTATTTCCAACTTCTTTTTTAAAAAATCATCTCGAACTTGAAAGATTTGATTAAAGTAGTTCAATGAAATTAAATTCTTCCTGTTCTTAGGAAAATTTAAGTTATTTTCGTATATATGTAAGTCATGAGGTATATATCTAATATTGCGTTATCTACGCGTTTTTATAGATTTTTTTTTTAATTAAACATTTTTTTTTAAATCTCATAATGTGTTTTAACTGTTTCTTCATTACTTTACGAACAGACAAATATATGTTGTGTTCAAGCAGCTTTTATATCTCTTTCTTGATAAAGATTCTAAATGCAAACTTACTAAACTAATAAATATATATGTTGTTGTTACTAATGCCACCTGATCAGCAAAGGCCAGATCAAGGCCCACGAAATTCATCATGGTAAAGGGCTAAGTGACGCCTGTCGTTAGCCGTAACGTTGAGCATCATGCAGGTGACAGAACGATTTAGCTAGGTTTCACCCCAATTTTGAGGAAGAACACCCTGTGGAGGACCAGGGGCCTTCCACCTCTCTTCCCCTTCCACCAACCTCACGAGAGGACTTGCGGCTCGACAGCTATTTAAAGTACCCTCATGCCGCGAAGGCACTATACATTTACAAACATCCATGTCTTCTCCGGGGTTCGAACCGAGGCCCAACGGTACAGCAGTCAGCGTCGCTAACCACTATACCAGATGGGTGACACAAATATATATTCTAAAATTGAAAAAGTAGTTTTTTTTTGTTTAAAATTTTAAAATTTAACGAATTTTTTTTTATTACGAATAAAACTCACAAAACAATTATATCCTAACAATATCCAACACTTTTGTTACTAGGGTAAATTATGTTATTTACCTGTAATTGCTTGGTTAATTAATAATTCTATACAATATTAGCAAACTCTGTCTATATATAAGTAATATAAATTTTAACATAATCATGGACTTATGCTTCTATCAAATTCATTTCTTTTTTTTTATCGCTGATTTCGATTATTTCTTAAGTACACTAAATGCGATTTGATAATTTATACATACGATCTTCCGAAATGCTAGTAAACTAAAATATGCCTTTCTTTTCATCAAGTAAAAGCTTCTGGAAATTTTTATTTAACAAATATGAACTCGAGTCATTAAGAATATGTTTAGAGCATACTTTTGTTTAATTTTACCTTGAATTGTTTAATGCGTAGCCACGAAGCATAGATATTTTACTAGAAATCGATTACTTTGATGTATTACCAGTAAAGATTACTTGCTGATTACCTTTGTGGGTAATTAATTATGACTGTGTGTTTACACACTATCGATCAAGGGCTTTTAATCACGAGTAACGACTTGTTGCGACACTATGTCGCAGAGGAAGCCAATTGACATTCCTAATAGATAGCGATTCGGCGCCAAAGGGCTCGCAAGGTCGTTAAAGTGTTAAAAACACTAGGTATACTAATTTACATTTATATAGTTAGGAATGAAAAAGTTTTATAAAGCCCCGAATATGATATATCCAAGAAATCTGAGATTGAAAAACGGTATTCAAGGTATGTCTGAAGTAGCAGTTGCGAAAATTCTTTTATATCTAGTATTTACTTAAGATTTCCTGACAAAGCTGTTCACATAAAACACAGATAAATATTTGTTGTACAGGAGACGATTGTTTGTTAAATAATCATTGCAAGTTGTTTACATATGTCTCGCAGGAAACTAGTAGAATTCCTAATAAATGACGATTTTGTGCCAAAGGTCGTTCGAGTTAAAAACATTTTGTATATTGATTTGCATTTATGCGGTTTGAAATTAAAAAAAAAAATTATGTATAGCAAAATTATTTTATCCTGTATCATTTAAGGCGGGGGTGGACATTAAGTCGATCGCGATCAACCGGTGGACCGCGAGGACATTTTGGGGTGACCGTCTGAAGATAAGCAGTTAATAATTATATATATGTACCGAAATATTCAATATTAGTTAACAGTATCCAGACTATGTCTTGAACTGACTATAACTACGAGGATTAATTTTAAATGATAACATTTTTTTAAAATTTTTTTTGAATTGTTTGATAATAAAGACATCATTTCATATTATTATATTTGTGGCTGTTATTTTATAATGTTTGTATCTTGCGTATTGCTTTAAATGTGGTCTTAAAAATGTAAGTTTTTTTTTTTTTTTATTGAAGTTATGTAGGTGAGTGCATACTACGTATTTATTATTAAGTTATAATAAATATTGTAAACCTCTTTCTTAGTTCACCACACCTACGCCACTAAGTGGACCTCAACACTTGAAAAAACTAGAAATAGCCCGCACCCTGGAAAAGTTTGCCAACCTCTGATTTAAGGCATCCGACTAGGTTGGGAGACCAATTTTTCAAGAATTAATTTTCAGAAGAATTTTATTGTTTTAGAGAACAGAAATAGGCTTAAAGAGTCATAATGATTAAATAAATAACATATATCACCCTTTGATTTTGAAAAAAAAAATTATTTTTTCTTATGAAATTTTAGCAAAATTTTCAAAGTTAAGATAAACGCAATAAATAAAAATACATTGGACATATTGCAATTTTAATTTCATTGATATACTTCTTGATCCATCTGGAGTGTCACAAACCGCAGGGTAAAAAATATTTTAGGAATAAATGTTTTATAGTTATTAAAAATGGCTGTAAAATGTGATTAAATGTAACTGACTTAAAATCTGCGGTTTGTTACACTCTGAAGAGCTCATAACATATATATTATAAATTTTATTGAATTTGATTGGATTGGTTTGGAGATATTCCATTTGTCATGAAAAATTATCCTGAAAAAATTTAATTCTTCGAAAAACACATTAAAAAATATAAGCATATTTTTAACTATATTGTATAACTCGCGGGAATCTCTCACGGATTATTTTCTTAAGGTATCCGACTATGTTGAAAGATTTCATTTTTAGGTGTTTGATGTTAGTGTCATTAGGAAAAAAAAGAAATATGTAAGTATTGAGAAAGAAGGAATAATAAATATAAAACTAGAGAGAGTTTTTTAAGTTGTTTTTATAGCATTTACTTTATCTAATATAAGCTTGATAAAGTAAATGCTATTATTCCTTCTCTTTCTCAATACTTATATATTTCTTTTTTTTTTCTAATGACACTAACATCAAACACCTAAAAATCAATCCTTCAACATAGTCGGATACCTTAAGAAAATAATCCAACTGTGAGAGGTTCCCACGAGTTCTTAAAATTATCGTAAAAATTTAATTCTTCGAAAAACACATTAAAAAATATTCTTATAAGCTGGATAAAGTAAATGCTATAAAAATAACTTAAGAAACTTTCTAGTTTTATATAGTATTCCTTCATCCACTATATTTATATTTCTTTTTTTTTCTAATGGCCCTAACATCAAACACTTAAAAATCAATCTTTCTACCGAGTCGAATACCTTAAGAAAATAAACCAACTGACAGGTTCGCACGAGTTCTTAAAATTCTTCTTTAAAGGCGGGGAGAGAGTTGAGTGTGAACTATTTTAAAGAAAGTTGAAAAAACACATTCTAGAATGACACGAATAGGAAATATTAATAAAAGTTCTATAATTATAAATTCACGAAATACATTACAATTTTTTTTATACTCTGTGTTGCTATTATAAATAGTTGCACAACACATGCATTGCTCAACGTGTAAATTAATTACATTCATCAAGAGCTATAGATTTTTTTCCTACTAAAAATTATAAAAATACCAAGTCTTTTATTTCAAGATGTTCATTTTTTTTTTAAAATCTAAGCTATAGTGCATCTGCTCTATTATGTTGAGTTATTTTAATACCAGTTATTTTTCTTACAGAATTAGAATTTGAAGCTCATTTTCTTGCCGTTTTCAGCACGCTTTTCCCTTTTTTTTGCGGAACTTACTTGCAAAAGAAATATAAACTACTAATAGGCGGTTTCAAACAATTTCGCGGTTGCTGAAATTAGAAAATAATGCATGGTTATAGTATACAAAGGCCTGAACTTGGATGGTTATGGAGTTCACGAAGCTGATGATACATTTTTTAATGAATTTCTTTTCCAAAAGTAGAAAAATAATAATTTTTTTATCATAAATTATCACAGAAAATAAACAATATTTTTTTAATATCTTAAACTTCTTTCATGCACAGATTTTGCATTATTTACATTTCTCTCTGCTGATATATATTAAAATTCAGGAATTTGATTCGTGTTTTCAGCCCTTTAGTTACCTAGATGTTCTTTTTCTCATTATTTTTTAACAGAAGTTAAAAGAAAATGTTAGCGGCTTAATTCTTTAATACCGTAAAATCTGGCTTATAATGCGCCCCTGTACTTTCAAGCTGTAATTTTTGGTTTTAGGTATATTTTCGCACCCTCATTTTTAAGAAGAAATCCGAATGCACGTGCGCAATTATCTTATACTTTGAAGTCATTTATTCGAGGTATTATTCCAAGCTTAAGAAAAAAATATTATATACTACTAGAACTACAACCCTTTAACTTCATAAGGAATGTAATTTCTTTTAAATAAACATATTTGAAATATTTGATTGCACATAAATATTTTAAATGAAAAGTTTAAAAAAAAACAAAAAACAAAAAAAAACAAAAACATGGAAGATAAGTAAAAGAAAAAGAAAAATTAACAAAGTTTTCTCACAACAGAATTTTCTCAAATTAACATTTACTCTCCTAGCTAATGTAAATACGCACACACACACAAGTATAAACAGCTCAATATGCGAAAATTTTTTAGGTAATTTTTCCATGTGAAAAACGTAGAAGTAGTAAAACAATGGACAGACAATTCTAGCCCTTTTCATCCTGTTTTTATTGACATTTTATAGCGTTATTGTTTTCTTATAATCATTCTATTATCTATTTACTTATTTTACTTTTTAAATACTGCTTTACACAGGCTAACATTATATCAGGTGTATTATTTATTTTTATTTTCGACAAAGTTAACTCTAGCATGACGAGTTGGTATCTGCTTAGACTATACATCTCTTGCTAAGACGCGTGTTTTTCATCTTATTATTCTAAAAAAGTTTATATGATGCCCTTCATTCATTTTCACACGCTTGAATGCTTCTAAGACAAGGCGTTATCAAAAGTTTTGTAGTTGCTTACAATTTTTTTTCTGTTGATGAGCTGCAAACAACTTATATTTGAGGTGATATTTCTGATTTTAGTTCGTTTGAATTTACACGTTGAATATATACATGAGGTTTAGCTCAGCAGTAATTATTTTTTTGTAAGTAAATGATATACTTAGCCTGAAAATTAATGCAAATTTTTATACTGTGGATAAGATTTTTAACAAAAGAAATGATAATTACGAAGAGTGAAATTTATTATTGGAATTAATATATAAAAAACAGAAAATGATCGAACTTTGATGAAATGAAAAAGCTGTGATATTTTGAAAACATATTTCTAAATTGAGTTGTGTAGTCAAGCATATCAGCATATTGCGGTATCTACAAGCAAAATTGAAATGATATGGAATCATTTTCCTATTTATCAAGTAAAAGTTTTTGGTGTTAAAATGATCAATTTTTCCTAACGAAAATAACGAAACTAAAAAGAATTTGTTTGAAGTAATTTATTTGAAAAATAAGTCGTTAGCTCTTTGATAATGCTGTTATGTGAGAACATGACATTGTAATGACAGTACTAGTTCTGTAATTGAAAGACCCTGTTAAGAATCACTAAATTGCGTGTAAGAAAATAATGATGAAAGCTACGAATTCATGTTGTCACGCAAATAGGGTAACTGAAAGTGCAATTTATAATATAATACTCAAAAGGAATAGCACACAGTTTTATAAGTATTCGTTTCCAAAATAAATAAATGATAAGTGAAGTTGAAAAAATAAGTAATATTTTATCCATAATCGAATTAATTATTGTTATTCATTTCTTAACCATTATTATTTAATTTAATAAAAATTTGCTTTTTTTTTATTAACTTATTCAAAAATTATGAATTTGAATTTTAAAATTTTATTTATATTCCGACTTTGAAAAGATTTGTTACAAATATGAATTCATCTTTGAATAAATTATAAGGATGCGTATATGATGTAAGATATATTTAATTATTTTAGCAGTTGGGGGGGGGGGATTCTCAAATTTAAAAACTGCCAATAAGTGAAGAGTGAAATTAGAAGAAAACCGAAAATATTTTTCATGTATTAGGGAAAAAAGATATTTATTTGCTTAAATAGACTTTTTCATTGAATATTTAACAGAGCTATCTTTATTTCTGTACATAAATATCCCTTTTTAGTTAAAAACAGACATGTATTCTCTATAAGAGTATTAACTATACAGATCAGCGCAATAGTGATTTTTATACAGGTTGTCTACAAATTAGATGGGAAAAAATGTTTTATTGCATGTAGTTTACAGGAAAAAAATAAAGAATATCTTGTTGTAAGATAGAGAAATAGTCCAAGTTTACCATCATCCCAAATGTTCGATGTGGCTTCGTTTCGTTACTCTGCAAACGCCCTAGTAATTCAGTTCTTGCCACAGATTTGTCAGCAGGTTTCCGTCGATCAAACTAATTGCAATACAGATTCTTCGTTTTAGTTCAGGAATGGACACAAGAATGGCGAAGTGTACACTTAATCCTTTCCAAAACCCCATACACTGAAATCCAGAGGGGAAAGATCTGATGATCGTTTGAGTCTTTGAATACCTCCACGATCAATCCAAACTGGTACCTTAGCATTGGAGTAAGATGTAACGTTGTGGTCGTGACAAGGCATGCCATCCTATTGAAAAATGTAACCTCCTGGAATTTTAGACGATTGGCATAAGAAGAATGTGTTGCATGTTCAGGTAAATGATTTCCGCAATAGTTTTTGCAGCGAAGAAAAATGGGTGGAAAACATTCGAGGAACTCACTGCTCAAAACACGTTTACTTTGGAATTATCCCTTCCATGTTATTGGATGGCTTGAGGATTTTTCGATCCTCAAATTGTTACTTTATGTCTATTTACATTACCACTTAAGTGAAAAAATAATTTCGCCACTAAAATGCAACTGTGACAAGAAATCATCATCGCTCTCCATGCGCCTTACATATCCGTGGCAAAGTTCTTGTCGCTTATTCAGATCATCGGGCTTCAGAGATTGAAGCAAAAACAATTTGTAAGTTTGAACTTGAGACTTTTATACATCTATGAATAATCTTAGGATATATTACTACTAGTCTGGCTTTAAGAGGATTAATTTCATTTAATATTCCGAATGTTCTTAACTTACGAAATTGTCCAACTAATTTGTAAACACCCTGTAATATGATTTCTCGTATAAGTGATGACTAGTTTCTGCAATAAATCTCTTCAAAAGTGTTTTATAAAATCTGTTTATCCATAGCGTGTTCTATATAGCCTTACATATTTTAGAAATTTGACACAGTTTTATAAGTTTTTAAAAAATAAATTTGTATTGTGGAAGCACGTACTCAAATTTTGAAAAATTTCAGATACCATAATTATATCCATTCATCAATGTCTATAAATTTTTGCTATTAATATATCATATTTAAAAAAAATAAAAGCTTAAAATGAAAGAGTTATTTAAATCCATTTTCAGCCACAAGAAAATTGAAAACTCACTGAATGAGTATATTTAAAAATATTGTATTCGCGTAGTGATATTTTAAAGTAAAGCACACAACAAATTGATCTTACTTGTATAAACTGCATGTAAACTTTGTTTAGATCTCTAGTTTCACGTTTTTCATTTACTTCATATAAGCTTATCCATCTCACAATCAATTTATCTTTCCTACCCCCTACTGCTCAGTTAACGAGCATTACAAGCATTAACTATTTTATCCACGAATGTAATTAAATTTTCCCTATTTTTACGATAAGAAACGATTGCAGTTAGATTAAATTCTTCTATAATGGTTTTAAGAAAAGCAAAATGATGGGAATGTGGTGGGGTCACGTGTTATTATTTTAGGTTAAATCTTCATTGTTTAAATCATTGTATCGTGGAATAAATAGCTTAGGCTACAGTTAATAACTGATGAATAGTAGTGTAACATGAATACAAAATCGTTGCTCTGCAAAACCTGTATTTGAATCTTTACAGTTTTTTCTTACTTCAATATACGTGTAACGGTTGTAAAGTTTCGGTGTGAATATATGGAGGTATGTTATATGAATTAAATACTGTATAATTATTTATTTTTATATGTAAATTTTTCTGTGATTTATGCAGATATTTTAGATTAGTAGTGCATTATTGTAAATTATATACTACAGATCCTGTCTCTATGAATGTACTTGAATTGTTATTACTTGTTTATTACATCTGATTCAAATAATAATATTTTATATTTATTGTATTTTTAACGTCAAAATAGATTTGAAAATTATTACAAATGTATCTGATTTGTTGAATTTTTGTTAAGTTAAATTTTTTCTCTTTTTCCGAGAGCATTATGACTTTTTAAGATAATATTAACTTTGGGATTAATACAAAAAAAATCCCTACCCATGTGAAACTTATTTAAATTTTTGTAATATATATAAACAGGTATATTTTCCCCACAAGTAACCATATGACGAATGAGAAAGAAACGTTCTTTCAAAAGTAAACCCTCTCAACGTTCAATTTTTTTTTTGTCCATATGGAACGTATTAGGTAGTAAAATATTACCATGAAAATAGTCAGCTGTTGAATATCTAAAATTATCACGTCACAGACAGCTTAATTTTGTTGCTTTTGCTTCCAGATTCACTATAAATGCGTCACTGCCGAATAAACTTTATTACTTTAAAACTTATTATTACTTTTAAATG
The DNA here is from genome assembly GCA_019973955.1 of Trichonephila inaurata madagascariensis. Classification (NCBI taxonomy): domain Eukaryota; kingdom Metazoa; phylum Arthropoda; class Arachnida; order Araneae; family Nephilidae; genus Trichonephila; species Trichonephila inaurata. The sequence continues at coordinate 78,912 of BMAV01016792.1, read as the reverse complement.
ATGTTGAAATTGACCTTTTCAATGAATATAATGTCTTAAGGCATAGTTAATCTAGTAGTACATTGAAAAATTAAATTAATCAAATAAAGCTAAAATGCGTCGTTTCCTTTTGCTCTCGTGTTGGAGAAGAATTCTTCTTATCTTTCAGTTAAATATATATTGTATATTTTTTATAGTGTCTAAGTTTAATTTTCACTCGATTTGTCACAAACTTCTATTAGATTTACAAACTTGTTGGATTTCAAACCATTTTGATTCTTGCTTAGAAATATAATAATTTTTTTTAAATATTATCTGATGAAATTTTGGATTTAGCAAACATTACTGCTATATATCTATATGCTTATATATATATATATATCGTCGGTCTAATTATCAGACTGCGTAACTCCATCTGGGATGCTAATTTGATACAGTAGGGCTAGGCGCCAAGTTGTTGTTTATGTTCGCTAAGATAGGTGATTATATTACAATATGGTTTACTTTGATATTTTTATCGTGCGATAATGTGGTTGCCATGGGGATAACGTAAGTTAGTGTTAGTTTTTTTTTCCCCGTGGGATCTCCGTTCAGCAAAAGTAACACATTGTTACAAATTTTGTGTAATGAACGCTTAAAATAGTGTAAATAATTTATATCTGGAAGTGTAATACATTAATATTAACTTATGTTAAAATCTTGCCGCCACCTCTCCCTTCGAAATCTAGTTTTATTATGAAATTAAAAAAAGTAGTGATTACACTGATCGAGGAATAAATTAAAAGCGGAGCTCACACTGAGGCATGACGTACACAAAACAAAAGGATTAAGGAATCGCGCCAAAAAGCGCATGACGCGTTGCACTCCTATATCAAATCAGTAACACCAGTGGAGTTACGCAGTCTGATAACTAGGCCGACGATATATATATTTATTTAACTTGCATTAAACTGAGAAATTATAATCTTTCAACGCAAGAATAATATTGTATGCCTTTGTTTTTCTTTTCTTTTTGAAAGACATGTGATTAAAAGTTTTATATTAAACATAATGAACATTTAAAACAAAAATTTTAAATGCCGTGGTAACTTTAAGGTAATATAGACTTATAAGTAGGATGTACTTAAATCTTGTTCTTTCTTTGTTCAATACTTTTCTTCAGTCATTCGTATCAAAATATTTATCCTATTTGCTTTCAAAATGGAACTTTGACAAGTCAAGAAAACTGTTAATATAAAGAATTATGATTCCATTGAAATAAAATCCAAGTGCGCATTGTTCTTCGTGAACTGGGGGACTCGTGTCATAAATATAAAAAACGGACTCTGACTGTTTGCTTTTCATTGACAGTTAAGGAAAATTAAATGAACTCGATTCTCTCTCACTGCGTTTTCCTTGAATTCAGTAAGCAGGTAAAAAATGCCAGAGTGTGGGATTGTTAAGGCTGATGTATAAAAAGCACAGGAAAACGCATGCTTTTCATTTCTGTAAATTTCAAATTTTATAATTTACATAAAATAGTAAGTTTTTAGTTCCGTTATTTTTTGCTTTATTAAATTTGGTAAAACCTGATTGCATTAATTGAATTGTTTTTAACTGCATTGATTGCATGTTATTGCTCAGAGCTTTGAAGTTTTCTAGCTGTGAATACTTTAAATTATTTTCTTAAGTATATCCTGAAAATGTGATTGCTCTATAATAGCTAAAATGCATATTTTAGTGTTATATTTGTATTGTTTTTGTAATTGTGCTGTCTAATTTACATCTTGACATTGATTGTTATATTGTCTCAAGTTTAATTTCGTCAGCGATTTTCTTAAAAAAGTAAGAATTAATAAAGCCATTAATATGCAAAGAATATGTAATGCACGAATATTAGAATGGAACGTAATTGTAATGTAGGGAATGCAAAATTTATGTGTTTTATCTGCTAACTTAAATGGCGGAATATTCTTTCAGTTTACTCATTGTCGATTATTAGTAATGCTGCAATCATATTTGCATGAAATTGATATAAAATTGATAATTATTGTCAATGCTATAATCATATATACATGAAATTATTTTTTTAAGGCCTTAGAATAGAATGATAATATTCTTTAGGTTATTTTTAGGAGTTATTTAAAATCCCAGAAATACGCATGTACATCAATTGAAAAAAAAATCATTGTTTTCACAAGTTAATTCGCCTGTTTCTCATTCAATATATAATAATATCCCTGACTCCTAGTTCAAATAAAGATCAATGCTCTCATATTTCGAGAACTTTTCACATAACCATTCTTTATGAATTATCTTAAATATTGGGTGATCCTCAGTTTTGAGTTTCATTGGTTAGAATAAACTTCTGAAATGGCAGCATTTCCTTCGAACTGCTTAGAATGTATTCTATGCGCATTCGTTTTTCCTGATAAATCTTTTTCAACCAAAGCAAGATGCGATATTTTACCAATTCATCTAGCGTTGGATAGCATGACATAAGCCGCATTTTTCACTGCGTTCCGTTTTCATAAAAATATATATCTCTATTTATCCTATTCTCCGTTCACCGAGAAATAAATTTTACTTTTTTCTCCTTTGGGGATACTTTTATTTAATTTTATTTAAAATCAATCTTTTTGCCGTGTGTTATTTTCAAGGAAAGATTGCTCATAGTTCATCCTTTCATCTATAGCCATCAGTTTTTACATATTTCTCGTAAGTAAAAAAAACCCAATCTTTTCGTGGTTTAGCTCGAATTTCCATGAAAGAGGATAGATTCGATTTCATATTTATAGATACAGAGATATCAAAGGTCAATGTTCTTTTTTTCGAAGATGCATGGGAACATTTCAATATGAGGGATTTGAAATAAAGTAGATCTGAAAATGCTTGGTATGGATAAAAACAACAACAAAAAAATAACATATGGTAAGAAGGGCAAAAAGTTTCTGGATATTCGTTTTTCTGTATTAGATTTGAAGAAATGAATATTTTATATATTTTATGCTATATTTTCTTGCTCTAAAATCAACATATAGTATTCAATTAAAAAAAAATATTTTTCCCACTTATTTTGGTAAATGGACTTACTTTACAAAATGTTGTCTGCTCGGTGGCTGAGAGGTAGTGTGCCCGCTTTGTAAGCTTTAGGTTGCGGTTTCGATCCCGGCTGGAGTCGATAGATTTTCTGGATGCGAAAATTGTAGGTACGCATGTCATATGATTATGTGGCATATAAAAGATCCCTTGAGTATCAATTTGGCTCTGGTACTCTCGCCAAATTAAAATCACGCCAATATTTAGCATCCGACGAGAGTTTGAATTAAAATTAATTCAATCCACGAAATTTGGTTGTGAAAGCCGCCACTAGATGGTGCCACCATGAAATGGCTTTCACATTTGAAGACTTGCCGTGTCTACAAATGCTTAGTTGCCTATTTTCAGTCTATTAGGAAAAAATTATGTTCAGTTAAATAACTGTGATATTTAATGAAATAATTATGTGTGTTAAGTGTTAAGTGAGTGAGTGAATATTAACGTTGCACTGTTCAGCTACACGAGGCCTTTTGGCGACGGACTACGTATTTTTAAACCATGGTCAAGTGACGTGGACCATACCTGAGCTGGCACAGCCCTCTCCTAACTACCACACCATACCAACGGGAGAACGTTTGAGCTCTCGACAGATTTAACGTGCATCGCGCGCGCTCCCCTACACGGCGGGTCTTTAATTATGTGTGTTAAACACTTGTATTATAATATTCAAATATATTTAATCATTTTAGAAACAAAATTACTTTTCTTAGAAATAATTGATAAAATAGTGACACTCAAAAAATTTATTTGAATGTTAGGTTATGTGATATATATATAGACTGGTTTTTTGGGGAAGAGGTATGTTTTATAAAAAACACGTTAACAAAAGCAGCGAACAATAGTTTTTATGCTAAAAATTAAAAATCTGTTGGTCTCGGGGTAAATCCCTAACACCCTTGTGTACTTCATTGATTGCGTTGATTGCGATGAAGTAATCTTATAACCTGAAAACTCCTATTTAAAAATATAACAATTATCTTATTACTAAAAATGTTGAATTTTCTGATGTAGCAAAGGTTAAAAATAATGACACAAGCTGTCAGACAACTTGTAACGGGAATATTTAAGTACTTTAACTAATACTTAACTTATATTAAAAAATACCCAATGTAAATAAGTAAAATATTTAGTAAATGCGAAAGAACAGGAGTAATAATAATAAGGCAAGGAAATGTAATTTTTTAAGTACAATCACAAATCTTTTACCTTAAAAGTGACTTTAAATAATTCAAAACAAACCGCTTAATTTAAATAAAAGAAAACCCTTAAAGAACATCAAAAGTACGTTCATTTCCAGAATTATATAATAATTTTTTTAAAAATAAGTGACTTTTTTTTAACCACGCACGATTAGTATAACTAGCACAGTTCCAGAGTTCTTAAGTGGGATAAAATAATATTAAAGTCTTTCTAATTTTCATAAAACGAAAAAGAGATTTAGTGGCTCTTTTAATTTAATTTAATTACTCACAAGATTCACAGATTTACGCACAACTTCAGAATAAAAAGGAAGTTAGCTCTTCGTCTTTTGAAGCATATAGACAGTGTAATTTAACCACTTAACAATTGGAGTATTATACCAGTTGCAACTTAATAAATTATGTAAAGTTAGAAATCATCTTTACAAATATAGTTGTACTCGTTAAGTAATTCATGATGATAGTTCAACAACGACTAACGACTCAATTCACAACATCAGTATCTCCTATCGCGACTACTACAAAAAACGTTGTTATATACTAAACTAAAGTTACAGTTTACTTCAACTTTTTGCACATATAAAGCACTCTTGGAAATTAACGTGGATACTCTATAAAGCAGAATCTACAGAAAAAAAAATTAAATCGTTTACACAAAATGTAAAACTAAAATAAGAACTCTTTTAAAAACTATTAGTTGTATTTCGACATCTTAAAAATAAAAAAATAATCGAATACAACATGTTACTTAGAACTATGGCCTCCAAATTTTTTTGATCATGTACCTCTAAAAAACGAAAATAATTTTAAACATCCCATTATATACACATATATATATATTTCATGAGCCCTTCTTTTATCGTGTACCCCTAAATTCCCTCTGCAGTACGCCACCCCCACTTTGGAGATCAGTGCTGTAGAAGACGTATTTTTATATGTCTCCAACATTATTTTATCAAATATTTAATAGCGCTCCAATTCAGAGAGCTCATATATTTAGAAAGCTCCCTATTCTGGGAATTGCGTATCATTAGATATAAATATACAAGTACTGAATAAATTAGGTTTCCCCTAATGAGTGCAACCGGTTGTAAATGAAATAACCTCATGCTTGCTATTACCACGGAAAATTATTGGTTATGAAATGTTACCCTCTTTTGGGAAACATATTTATAGACATAACCATTATCTTCTTTACCAGGGCTTACTGTATTGTATATTTAGAAAATCTCATTTTCTCTGGAGTTTGAGGCAACGCTTTATCCCATCGAAATTATTGAAGAGGTGGTTAGCTATATATAGCTAAGAATCCACGCTTTCCGTGAGTTGGCGAATACAGACAACGCAGGTTTAACGTAATCGATATTTTGTCTTGGCGTTATTATCGTCTTCAGGGCGTTTCGTTCTTATAGATGTCCTTGTGCGTTATTATTCTGTCATTTTTCATACATATACCTGACAAAGTAAACTCATTTAAAATTCATTTAAGTCTGACGTATTACTTCTTTTCAAATAAGCCGACGGAAAACTTTTATGAATATTTAATTCTTACTATCGCTCTGACATAATTGGGAGAAATATGTTTTTACTACAGGGACTTTCTGTGTTGTATTCTGAAATAAACTAGTTACGGGAAAACTTACTCAGACACTTTTTGTGGTTATTTTTGAGTGTGGCGTCATCCGCAAGTCGCTTAAAGAACACGTAGGTTGTAATGACACGATTTTACGTAAATAAGACACACGGGAAAGAAAGATATTGTTTTCTCGACAATTACGCCGTAGACTGACTTTCGCGGCATGGAGAAGAAAAAAAGTAACAGAAGGGCTGAAAAATTAAATTTCCTCCCCACCTAAGAATCAGAATTGAGAAGGAAACATGTCATTATTTTAATTTCGTTGAAATAGAAAAAAAAAAAAAAAAATAACACACAAAGGTAATTGTACCGAGAAAGTCATTCTTATAAGTAATACATTTTTATTATTACAAATTGTTGTTTTTGTGTCTGAAATAGTATTGTATATTTTTAATATTTTGAAGTTTTGATGTTAATGCATAAAATACTTTTTTAAAGATTGTAATAATATTTATTTTTAACGTAAAACATACTGTGAATTTTAGTTTATTTTGGAATATATGTTTTAATAAATTAAAAACATAAATATATGGTATTATTTATAAATTAAAAGTCATCAATGAATAATTAGGTGCTCTGTATGGCTGTCAATGTCACGATAAATCTTAGACTTTGCTTTTATTTATTTGGTATCCAAATATTCATTGCTAGGGATCTTAAAAGTACTTTCCCTAACTCTAGAACAGTAATTCCCAAACTTACTATGCCTTTGGACTCCCGTTTTTATTCTTAAAACTTATCCATGAGCCCCCAAGGGAAATAACTTTATTTCAATGCATAGTAGAAAAATCATAAGTTTAACTTTTATGCCCTGAATGGTATATGTTGATGTAAGAATAAAGTATAAATAAAATATATTGTGATACCTAAACTAGTATTTATTCAAATTATAGTTTTTACATTAAAATACAGGAACATATTTTTTCCCCCAACGAGATAGGTGATAATGAGATAATTTTCTTTGAGATGGGTGACCAATGAGATAATTATCTTCGTACAATATACAAAAAAATACTACTGCTTTCCGTTCAAAAAAATTGTTGTATTCACTTCACATATCGGGATCATACACAAAACAAATCTAAACTGTTGATTGGATGTACAACTCTTTTATACTGCTATGTCTTAGACATTATTGAATGTAGCGGGGAGAATACCGGTCTTATTTAAATCTGCACAGATGGACACGCCTGCGATCGGCCCAACTGCTATCGTGCAATGCTTGCCATTATTTGCACATTATCTACCTATTTAAAAAAGTTTTATTCTAAAATTTTTAATGATTACTCTAAGTTTTTAACGCATAACAAATCATTATTAATTTATTTTTACTTTCATAATAATGGAAAAGACTTACAAATATTTTACTTCATATTAAATATTTCGTGGATCTTCCAACGTTGTCCACGCACCCCCAAATTTGAATTTAACACAGATCCATCAGCAGTCACAAGGACCCTCAAAAGTCCGAAGGAAACGCTTGGGGAATCTATACTCTAGAGGTCTTTAACCCGTGGCCTTTGGGGTCATGAATGACCCACTGAATGCATTTTAGTGGCCCCTCATTTGAATTTAAAGCAATTTAACAAATAAAAAAAATGTCTGCTTTTTGTCGTAAAAAACGCCATTTTTTATATTGATATTTGAAACATTTCACTGATGTGTTTGATATCTATTTGAGATAAAAAATTTCTGAAAAAAGGACGAATTTTTCAAAAATTTCACTGTATCTTAAATAATTTTTAATGTAAAAAATCTGACTATGCATAAAAGAAATGTTAATCGAAATAAAGGTGAACTCTTATATTTAACAGGTTTACAAAGTATTTTAGTTCGACTTCCATTTCACTTTTGAAACTGATATATATATTTATAACATACAAATCTGTAAATACCGTATCTTCTCTTAAAATCTGTTAAAATCTTGTAAAAAAAAAAAACCTCTCTTTTTTTGTATAAATTTCCTGACTACAATATTTTTTTGACAGTCGTGTGGCCCGTGGATCACTGTGAATTTATTGATGTGGCCCGCGGATCATTGTAAACTTACTAATTTGGCGCTCGAGCATGAAAGGTTGAAGACCCCTTAGTCTAGAGCAGTGGTGCGCGGACACCTGGGGGTCCGTATTGATTGCCTTTCTAAGAGTTTCGTGGAATTTTTCATGTAACGTTGACTTTTACAGATTCGGGAAAAACGCTTCTTGGAAAAATTAAAAGATGTACCATACTAGACTAGATTACTAAATAGTCCTCAATGAATAAACTCTACTAGAACTTATATTTTGATCAAGAATATCAAGTGGGGGAGGGATGTTCAAAATTTTGGGGATCCGCGATGCCACGCTGATACATAAACGTGGGCCCCGACAATCGAAAGTTTAAGAGCCGCTACTCTAGAGCATAATTATTATTTTACATGCAATAGAATATATATAAATGATGTACACCACATACCATCTAGAAAAGACGAATTGATAGCTCAGAAAAAATAATATGACGCCCAGCATCAAAGTGTTATAAAAATAAACACATTACCTAAAAATGAATAATTTCGTTTTGTACCAAACAAGAGTGTGCAATCAATAAATACGATTTTTTAAATAACTTACTTCATTCACTATTTTTATACATCACTAACAGTTCCTTTTTAAAACATATGCACACAAGCCAATATTTAGTCAATTGCTACAATTACATAAAAATATTTTGAAAAACATCTAGCATTCCTTTCTTAAAAGTGTGGCTTATTTCTTAAAAAAAAATAATAATCATCTTACAATGCTAGTTTCCTAAACTGAGAATCTTAAGAACAAAAAAAAAAAAAAAAATAAAAAAAGAAATCAAAACAGATGTCAAAAAAAATCATTTTAAATTTAGGAATAAAAAAACTCGGCTTAACCTGAACGCCTTTTTATAGGTGTTTGTGAGGAAGCCATAAAATCGAAACCGACATAAACATAAAGGGGAAAAAAATAATAAACCGTAAAAAACGTGCGTGAGCTATCTTTCAACCAACTCACGGGAAAGAGTTTCAGCCGTAAAAATATTTTCAAACATACGGCTGGATTTATTTTAGTTCCCACGCGTATTCGATGGATGGGCGAACGCTTTTGTAGTTGTGCACTTGACTGCCAGTTAAATGGAATCGATCTCCCATTTTTGAGCGCTTTGTTACACGATAGCGTGATACCATTCCTGAATTAGAAATTGTATTGTGTATTTTTGCCATTTTCAAAATGTTTATTTATTTTCGAAATACATACGTTTTTCTGTTTGTGTATTTTTTATGTTTTTGATCTGTAAAGGGAATCGAAAACCATTAAAGTGATGGCTGTTGCATTCCAAATTTTATTTATTTTATTTGTTCTTGGTAAATGAAAGTTAAGTCTTGTATTTGTTGTATGATATAATGTATCGAAATAACACTGAATTTATTTCGGTGGTTTTTAAAGATAAGTTAAAGCGAATTCTTTATCTTTTATAATACACAGTATATTTAATATTTTGGGAGATGTAATTTCTTCATGTAAAATAAATATAAGTTTAGAAAATAAATTTAATTTAAACTTTGTTTTCTAATGTTATTCAAAAATGTTCCTTACTGTTTTTTACACCAGGCTGTTTTATTTTCTCTGGGCTACGCAAAGAAATGATTGCCCTAACTAAACTGATGTACACGCACGTATGTAATAACTTTAAGAGGAATTCCGTTTTAATTTAAAAACTGTTTAAACAGTCAATAAAAAAGTACAAGAGCTCATACGAAAGTTTTTATCAAAAAAATAGGCATAATTTAAATATATATTAACGTAAAAGTTTCTTTAGTAATACAACTCGGATATTGAAAAAAAGGAGCAAATATCCATAAAGTCTAACGTGTTGTTAAATATCAAAGAAATTTCCTTATTAATTCTTTAATATTCACCTATTAAAATAGAAACTATAGATCTATGCACTGATTATTTTATGATATATTTTTAAAGAATTACCGGGATCAACTATCTTTAAAGTATAAAGTTCCAACTGTCTTTTAATACGTCATGCTCTTAGGCACTTTTTCCCTTTTACCGTTTTCCATTTTATCAAAATATGAGTAACTTTTCAATGAATGTTTTTAACTAACTTTATTTGACGTTATGGGTTAAATTTCTTCTATCGATTTTCTCAGATGTTGAAATCAATCAAGATCATTCAAAACTATCAGTTATATGTGCTTTGATTACTTCCGATTTCCGGAAAGGCAATCTACATGCTGTGCTTTCTGATCATCTGGCGCGCCGTCCATTTCGTACGTCACCTACTTTTTAGTCGAAATGCAGCTGTTTTTATATGTCTTTGTTCATGTAGAGTCTTTGACCCGATTTGTCACGTAACCTATATGAATTCTTATTTATTGATTTATGTTATTTATTTATTACTATTTTTTGCAGAATGAGCGAAATAAAACAGAAAAAACTAAAACATCGTTTGTTTCTGCATCGCTTTAGGTTATTTTACACAAAAAACAATTTACTGCGTTAGAATATTTTGAAAGATTGACAAGTATTGTGTGTATCTCAGTACTCAATATTTTATACCTCTAAAACTTCTTTTCTGATGTTATTGAAAAATGTGCTAACATCGAAAAGTAGCTTTTGAAAAAAATACTGATCTGATATGGACTAATTGCTATTTTGTCATATCCGTTAAATTTGAGAAATGTATCTAACCCTTTCTCGGGTTTTCCCGAGGTGTGTTCGGGCAGGCGAAACGTACCATCTTGGCTCGTCCCGGGTGTAGCTCGAGCACTGTGAAAATTTACATCGTGCAATCGGTCTTTCACAAATTTTTTCACATGTGTTTTTTATGGCTTCGAATAAGTGAAAAGTACGACTCGGTGGAATTTCCTGCAAAAACAGGATGTCCTTCTGCTTAGCAACTACCTTCAAGTTTGTCTGAAAGACACTTCGTTGACTACATTCCCCCAACAGAGAAGAAAGTTAATCCAACACGACAGTGTCTAAAAGAGAGATAGTAAAAAAAAAAAAAAAAGAGAGAGAAGGAGGTAAGAAGATACAATATTCTACTGTCCAGATTGTTGGGATATGTGCAGTACCGTATTTTCGAATTTATCATACACGATCCAATTTTGATTAATAATTTCATAATCATTTATGTAATTGCAAAAGATGTAAAAAAATTTGTAATACAAGATAAAAGCTAGATATTCTCAGCTTTATATTTGTTGTTTGGGTGAGAGAACTGACTCCAAAGTCTTATAATTTCTGCCATATAGAAAGCTAATTTTAAAGGTAAATTACTCATTTATTTAAATAGATTTTTTTTTTACATTAATTTTTAGAAAATTTTGTATGCGAATGGTGCTATTATGTTTAAAAAAATATGTATATGTTTTAAAACAAGCATACAAAATTGACATTTTTGGATCCGTAATCCAGAAATAAAATGAGCCTGGAAGGGGTTTTAAGCATTATTTTTTTAATCATTTTGTACGTAGTAGTGCCAAAGGTTCTGATACAAAATTTGAAATCGTCTGTCGCGTCTAAGAAGCAGCAGACGATTTTAAATCTCACCGTTGGAGATGTATTTAACTTAGCCTATAAGTATATGAAGAAATACTTAATTTTGTGTTATTATATAAGCTTCCTAAGAGTCATCCCTCTATATTTTCGTTTGATAGCTATGCTAGAAAATTACAAGAGAAACTTGATATAAATATGTGTTTCATTATAATCTCCCTTTTATTGAAACTTAAATCTATTAAATTGGGCGAAATGTTGTTCATTCTGTAATATGAATCATCTTTCACTGAATTTATTCTGAAACATTTTGTTAACTAACTTTGAATATTCTCATTTGACAATTAACTACTTCAAAATATTATGCTTTTAATCGAAGAAATGAGCATTAATTACAGTAATCAAATAACATTTACAAAAAGACAACAAATATGAATTAATATATTGATTTAGAAATTATTCTTTTAAAATATTTATGTCTAATAATTATTCTAGAAAATTCTTGTGAGATTAAATATTTTCTGATATTCATTAAATCAATAAAATAATAAATGGGGAGAGAAAGCTTCGATATTTGTTAAATCCATGGTGACCCTGATTTTATTCTTTATTTGTCTTTTTTATGAAGTCTTTCATTTCTTTTCACTGCTGAAATAAAATCGAAGAAATTGCTCGGAAGACTAAAGGCGTACCAATCGATACGGTATGCTTCGCAATAAAACAGTCGATAATGTTTCCATCTTTGTTTTTACAGTTATTTTATTGCTGCCTTTTATCGTCTTTCATAACACATGGTTATGAGAGACCAGACACAGGTGGTTAGTAACTTTCAGCGAAACATCAGTTGGACAAAATAAACAAAATGCTTTATGAGCACTTTTCCCTGACTAACAGTTTTGATTGAAGTATAGAAGACAATAAATAATTCATCGTCTGCCCTCACTTGAAGAAAAGCGTTGTAACTGGCACTAAAACATATTGAGTCACCTGCACACATTTATTGGTCAGCTGTTGTAACAACAATTGAAAGAGATATTGACAAATAACCAGTCTTGTCTTTTCAATTGTAATCGTTTTCGCTATTTGTAAACCCGTCCGATATTTGATTTTGTGATCTTATTGGCTAAGTTCCCTATTTCATAGTCGACAAGGTTAAGCAATTCACAATATGTAAGGCTAACTCAAGTAAACTTTATATTCTATTCAGCAAAATGTGCTGTTGCAAAATGGTATCCACACACAAGATATTCTATTTGAATAAGGAATACATTCATCTAGACCAGCGGCTCTTAAACTGTGGTCCGTGGATCCTTGGGTCTTCAGCCCCTTTCTAGGGGTCTGCGAGGGTCTGTCGCTTAATGTTAAGATTTCCTCTTTTACATATGCGATGTCCATTTAATACCTAGAGTGGACCGCGAGGTGATCGAAAGTTTAAGTACCGCTGATTTGGACTTGTAAATGATTCACTTAATGTTTAATATATATTTGTACTGCATTCTTATATTTATTATTATGGAACATGGAATGGGACTTTTGCATCAACGAGAACAAAAATAATTCACTTGATTGATAATTCGAAATAGTAATTTTATAAACGATCCCTCAAATTTCGGTTTCATTAACTCTAATTATGTTTTCATATTTATAATGAATGCAATATTAATTCTACATGATTTTCAAATTTGTTGACTAGATTGATAATTTTACTGAATGTAATATGATAAAAACTCCGAAAGAGTTGCAAAAATGTCGAGCATAAAAAGTATTTAACTTTTTTTTTATTTTTGCTATCTAAAAATAGTTTTAATAGTATCGCGATGTTAATGTTACATTTTCGAATATTTCAATAAACCTAGAGAACATTTAATTATTTATTTTCTTATTTTATCAACATTTTTTGTTGTTGTTGGTATTATATCTGGATCCATTCAAAGTATCTTACAATAGCGAAAATAGTTGCTTGTACTATAATTACATTTCCTCTAACAATCTTTTTTTTTTTCGAGGGAAAAAAATAAATCTTTACCATTCATATCACAACCACTAAGTCAATATTTTCACAATACCTAAATAGCATCAATATCAAATGTTTTTTTTTTCGTCTTGTTTAAAATGGTTGTTTAAGTTGATCTTTCTGTAGACTATAACAGCTCATAATTGGGAAGTCACTGTTTCTCATTTAATTCTAAGTAACAATGAGATTTATTACTAAAATGGGTTGACATTGCACCTCATATTTGATTACTTAGGAACCAGAAATATCCAGTGTTTTTAACGAGGGATCAAGGTCAGCAATAAACAATACAATTGAGGATCCGCGTGTAAGCTTTCAATTTTCAGTCAATTGGTAAATCGTTTGAAAAGTGTTAAAACACCAATTTATCGCAGTTCATCTACTGATAGAAAAAGATTACATAGGATCAGCTAGAGCTGACTCTGAGTCAAGAAATTGTCTTCAATGTTATAACAATTGGCATGTGTTTTTGTGTGTTGAGTTATCTATGTGTGCTCATGAAAACTAAACATCTTTCTTTAAAAAAAAAAAATAGGATTTCAAAATTGTGTGTCTTTCACAAATAAAGCTCTTGGCATTTTGGCTTAATTCTTATTGTCAACGATCAGTTTCTTTAATTTTAGAAATAAATATTCAGAAAGAAAATGAATAGATGCAAGTGTATATAGATACGTAAAAAACCTTTCTGGATGCTTATTATGTGTTTGAATGAATATTTGTATTAAATTTGACAATTTTGTATTAAATGTTTAAAGAGTATGCCTTATTTTAGTTTTTCATATTCTCTTTTTATGTTATTGCATGCATCTCAGCATTTTTTTTCTGATTTAAGATATTATAATCTCAAGACATTTGTAATTAAACTAGTTTCTCTCTCTCAATACTTTTATAAACAACCTATTTATGGAGCGTGATATCATTTGATGTTTAATGCTTAGAACATTGTTACATTTTATGTATTTCATGATCTAGAATGCCTTAAAAAACTCTGAACTAATTTTCCGGAAAATTAATTGATCACGTAATTTCTCTAATTTTTTGTTTAAATTAGCTATGTTTCTAAACGTATTTAGCCTTCACAAAAGAGAAATGAATGCATAGTTGACAATGTTGTCTTCTATTGTGTTATCTTTAATGAATATTACTTAAAACACATCAATTGACATCGGCAAACCATTAGTTCTCTCTCAACCAATAGCAAATCGAGAATATTAGTGTTTCATTTTAGGTAACATATCCAATATTTTTTAAAAAAGTTTTTGATATTCCAAAGTATATGTCAAATGTTCTAAGCTTATAACTTAATGCATTTAAACACATCGATAATATAGTGTAAGAACATTAATATTTCACTTGCTTGCAAAAAGTTCTCAAAAAATAATTCCAGTAAATTATTTCTGTTTTTTTTTTTTTTTTTGTTGTTGTTGTTTTGTTTGTTTGAAGGTAATAATATCAAAACATTTTTTTTATTTAAGTAACTAAATAGAGTGGTGGGAAAGTGAAAAGGTAAATATACGAAAGCTTCTAGTTCGCCATTTCTTTTCATTATGTAAACAGCATGGTTTTCCTGAGAGATTTGTGAAGCCGTTTCTATAAACAAAAGATTTCCCGTGCCATCAATAACAGTACGGTTAAGAATAAAAGAAGAAAGATTCTAACATAAAATGTCATATTTTATTTTTTAGCGATCCGTAACAATGGAAAAATGCATGCTGACTACTCATGCAAGATAAACTTCCAGAACATCTTTTAACCACCGTCTCTATAAAACGGAGGTAGTCCGCAGGTGGTAATTTGCATATGTGCTTTATTTTTTTATTGTTCATCATTTCTTGCTCAAAGTAGAAAAAAACCATAAAATACAGGAGGAAGAAGCGCTGATGATAAATGATGAAAGCTTTTTATTTATTTTTTTCGCTCTGATAATTTCTCCCTAGAATTAAAATTCCATCCACTCCTCCTACTTTGCAGTTTTTCCATGAATTTTAATTATTTTTCTCTGTCGGTTTGTCATCGGTGTTAAATTTTGAACTGGATGTAATGGATATGGAATTTTTCTTTCTGCTTTTCCACTCCATTGTCTTTATAATGTATTTTTTCTTGCTGCAATAGTGTTTTTTGCTGTATTATCCACAGTAGATAATAAATGTATAACATTTATATAATTTAAAATATTTACTTCGAATTTTAGCCTTCAAAATTGAAAATCTAATATTTGGATTTATATTTCTTAATTTGTATAGTAAACATTAAGTGAAACATTTTACTTTATTTTCCTTAGCACTGTTCCCCTAATTTGAATGTTTGAGAAAAACTGCAATTGTGCTCTTAAATTTCGAAACTTTTCTATTAAAATAAGGCTTAAAATAAATATTCTGTGTCCTGAATTTATTTAATTGTCTACTTTATTTAAATTGATTCACCTTTTTTGGACTTTAAAAGAAATCTAATATAATGAAAGAAAAACTGATTTTACTTTTGTTTTAGTTACTGCTGATTGCATTATTTTTATAAAAGAATATTATATTTCCAAACCTATACATTAACATATAACATTAATATGTAGGCTTAACATATTCTTGAATACACATGTTTATTACATAATTTACATTCTTAATTTATGTTATTCTTAAGATGTGTTTAAAAAAAAGCAAAAAGAATGTGTTTTGAGGTCATTAAAGTCATTAGAGTTCATGTTAATTAACTGCCAGGAAAGCGTTTTTATTACAAAACCAACGTGTATAAAGTTTTTGCGGCATTATAAATATAAAGCTCATTTACGTTTGCAAATATTGAATTAGTGAGCTACACTGGTGGAAAAAAGTATAAAGAGATATAGAAATTATTAATTTGAAAAATTAACTTTAAAAGAAAACAAAGAGAAATCATAATTGCTAGAATTATAGGAAACATTTCAACATTAACTCTTTTGTTTAATTTTTCCTTGAATGATTTCCTCTACAAATAGCTGATAATAATAGAAAATCAAGCATTTTTGTCCTTCATTTTAATTGCAATTATTCATATTTTGTATTGTATCTTGCCAGTTAGAAATCGTAACAAAATCTTCCGCTGTTGTGCCTATACTTGGAAATTGATCCTGAAAAGTCAGCAGTTATTCAAAATTCACGGACAACAATAATTCTTGTTAATGATCGCAGATAAAGATCTAAAAATTAAAAATAGTTCGAGGATGCTAATTGCTTTCGAACGCACACACACACAATTCTGATCTCTAAAGTTGAAGTACTGATCTTGTTAAACGAAGCAGTTAATTAACATTCGCCTTACATTTGCTAAGCAATTGAAATCGCCTTATGCGGCTTGTGGGAAAAGACAGGTGCTAAGAATAACGAACATTAATTTTAAGCGTTCTTTGTTGGTACTGCGATCTTTCATATCTTTTTATAACAAGCTCGACTTTCTTTTCTGTAGCTTTTATTGTCCTGATTTGAATTCAAAAAAAAAATCAGTCATAATTATCAGATGAACCTTTTTTTAAAATAAAAACAATCAATTAAAATGGATATTGAATCTTATATGGAAAGTTATTATGATTTTTTTTTAATCTCCGTTGTAGTTCATAAACATCACTTCCTCTCATATTTCAGTATTATTTCGATTTTTATTCTATATTTTGCGTGATAAAAACCACAACATGAAGAATGTTACTTGTATATTCAAAATTTGTAAGCTTCTAAAATAATTAGGAAAAAACTATGAAAAGCTTAAATTTTTTTCTAGTAATCATTTTAATCAACTATGCTATTTTTAATCAAATATGTTATGAAAACTGTACTAAAATTATTCGTCATAGCTAAACTGGAATCAGATTTGTTAACTGAATAGAATAGGGATTATTAAACTATAAAGTAACTCATTTCTTCACTTTTTGTTAATTTACTTCTTTTTATTTAGTTTATTAATAATTTCTTTTTAAATAGCACTTTCTTTTTACTTTGCTTTCAAGTAAACTTGTTAAATCATTCTTTATCGTATATCAAACTGGAAAATGCATTAACCAATGAAAGCATCTAAAGATATAAAGGTACATAAATCAATCAGATTAGACATTTGTAACCTTTTTTAATAAAAAAAATACAATATTTATATTTGGATATTTAAAGTTTCTTAGTGCTTTTCAAACAATAGAGCTTGTAGGATTTGGATGCTTAGAGGTGAAAGTTAAAATAATTTTATATAACTTTGGATATTATGGAAGGTTATATATATTTGCCTTTAAAAACTATATATTCGGTGACATTCAACAATGATAACATTTTAAAATATTTTTATATTTTTCAAAACTATTTTCTGAACAAATTTTTGCAGAGTTTTTAACACATAAAATATTTTACATTCTCTGTAAATAAAAGATAATTTAATATTATTCAAGGTTCTTTATTTTCGTTCGGCATCTAAAAGTATTGATCAGTAATTAGAGAAACTGGATGTCTAACTTTTCGAATTACGAGCTAACTTAACTCTAAAAGTAAACTGTCAATAACAATTTCGAGTTGCTGTAATGCGGATACTTTTATCGCAAATAGGCTCTCACTCTCATTTCCTTTTTAGAAGCACTTATCACTTTATTGTTTTTTAATGAATTGAACAAATTGTTTTATTAATAGAGTATTGTTATTTAATTCTGACAGAATGTGTGTTTTTTATAAAGTCGTTTTTCTTTTAATTAGTATCAAAGAAAGAAATTATGTTCATTACAAATTTCCCCAAACTATTGTATTAAGAATGCCATTCTTAAATAACTGTTAAATTAATGCTTCCAAAATAGAATTTTTCATGTGAAATGTATTGAATTGAAAAAAGTTTTTAAAAGCAAGCAAATAACATTATTTAGATAAAATATTCCTTGAAACACACTACATATTTATATATATACATGTAAGCATAGCCCTATTTCACTGTCCTAATTCAGTGAAAGTTCTAGAAAACATAATAGTTTTCCAATTTCTTATATTTTGACGGGTTTTTATAGGTTTTTTAAAATCCAATTTTCTTCCTTCTTAGCTTTGTAGGAATTACAATTTGTCTTTTATTGTTTTATTTTATTATACTATATATATATATATATGCTAAAAAGTATAATTTATACTTAAAAACCACGCTCTTGTACTAAAATTGCTCAAGTTTCTGTTCCTTTCATAAAGAAGAATTTTTTTTATGTTTCTAAAACCTAAATTATTTTCTGTAAGCATTTCTGCTGTTTGTTATTTCAAATTTAGAAAATGTACCGTGATTAATAATATTGTGTACCATTTAAGATAGTTTTATAGTATTTAAAATATTATATTTCAATGTTTTTAAAATATTGTTCTTTATTTCGAATAACGTATATGAAAGTTTAGATTATAATTTTGAAGAATGAACATTTTAACCAAAATATACCCAGGATATAGATTTCAAACGTTGGTCTAAAAATAAAGGAGAGGTGTTGCTTCCACATTGAGCTTTGATCCTAGCGAAGATGACAAATGTTTCCCGCCTTCTGGCTAAAAAAAAAGAGGGAAAAGAACAAATGGCGGGAGTTCAAAAACCTAATAGGCGCCGGCGACACGAAAACATTCAGTTTCTTTCTTTCTTTCTTTTTTTTTTTAAGAAAAAGTTTAGACTTAGTTCAGAGAAAATACTATTCAGCATTGATTATAAGGGTCTACGCCGCATTGAAATTAACATTTTAAATTATTACATTTTACTTTTTGTTAACTTATATTCTTATTGCTACTAAGAAATTCTAAGGCTTTCTTTTGTCGGGTAAGGTGAAAAAAAATTCACTGAATGTGTGTAATATTTTTGCGGTATCCGTATTAAAATGTATTTTTGTAGAAATTTTTTTAAATAAAAGAATGGATGTAAAAATTTTAATAATTAAAGAAATTAAATTTTTTTATGAGACATTAGTAGGAATAGTTTTCTGAAACGTAAGCTATACATTTTGAAGAAAATATTTTTCTTTTTTAAAATGTTGCTTTTACTCGTAAGTAATTTAAGTTCGATTTTTTCACCTGAACAATTTTTCGACAGATTCAACTTTTTTATGAAGTAGTGGAATCTGTTACTATTTTTTTTATTATTATTTATGTGTAAGTATAAAGAAGAATCTGCCCGAGAACGTGATATTCAAAACCCAATTTAAACTCGAATAATATGTCTTATCTTAAACCGTAACCCTTTTTTTCCAGTTTTCTTAACAGCAATTTTGCTGGGGTTAAATTCAAATGTTATACGAAAATTCAAATCACAAAGAATTTTGACACACGCAAAGATTTATCTTGCTTATTGTTTCATAATAAAACACTACAAATTTCATGAGTGTGTATTTTCTCTTTATTTTATACCTTTTATATATTACTTCTTTTATATTGTAGATGATTTATTCTAATATTTCTTTTAAATATTGGAATAAATCATCATTTTTTAGTCATTTGAATCTAGTCAATTAATAGTTCCTGCGACAAAAAAAAATTATTTTTTAAAAAATAAAATTTTATATTTTTTTTTTTTTTTTTTTTTGCAAAGTCTTATAATATAATATAACGTATTCTCTTTTTAGAGTGAATTCAGGAATTGCAATAAGTATTACTCTCGGATTCGTTCTCTTTCCTCCTTTATAGCTTAGTTCCTTTATTCGTACTTCTGTTAATATGTTTTAATAAACATAAAGAATACGTTTATTTCACCAATTTTTTTTCTTAACTCTTTTTTTATTTCTTTTATAGACCTAATACTGATTTGTGAATTTCGGGAAAAATTAAACTTGAGATAAATATAATGTAAACTTTAAATATGAATTTAAAATTTATGTTTTCTCATCGGCTTTCTCAGACAAGCCCGTTCCAAGAAGCTTACTAGTACGATATGTAAATATATATAGAGAGAGACTGATATGTTTCTAACATTCAAGGAGGGCTTTAATATTATACTGGTAAAAAAATGGCCGCAGTTGCCAAATGATTATAGTCGCGACCAGCATTGTTTCCGTCGAAACGTGGTTTCAAGTCTTAGTATCACTAAAGATCTCCCTTGTAAAGAGGTTCCTGTACATTAAATCTGTCGAGGTTCAAAGTCCTCTCGACGGAGGGGGGGGGGGGGCTGAAGAATCGGGGGTCAGCTCAGATGTCACCTCGTTATTTGACCGTTGTTCAAAAATTATGAGATCCGTCGCCAATAGCTCTCATGCTTCGTCTGAGTGAGTGACTGAGTGAATATTAACGTCGCCCTGTTCAGCTACACGAGGGGTTTTGGCGACGGAACCCGTAATTTTGAACCATGGTCGTGACGTGGACTACACCTGAGCTGGCACCCCCTCTCCTAACTACTCATGTTTCGTCTGAGTGCAACGTTAATAAACAGTTAATCAATGGGTAAGAAATAATTTACTTTTATTTCCATAATTTAATAGTTAAATTAGTTTTATAACATAATATTTAAACTCATTGATTTTTCAAATATTGTTAGTTCATTTTTCTTATAAAACTGTCATGAATTTGTAAACAAAAAATTATTTTACTACTTTCAATCACAAATAAGTTCGAATCAAAAGCAAGAATTGTTATGTAGTAATTTTCCTTTTGTTCACAAAGTGCTCATAAATATTTTTAAAATAATTACTTTTTGCCGTTTAGCGTTCCTTGGACTCAAAACGTTTCAAAACAAAACAATATCAGATTAATAATTTTTATTTCGGAATTTTTTAATATATGAACCTTGGGAACCTCTAAGGTAAAATGTATCCACAATATTACACTACATGCTTTAGCCAAAACGATTGCAGTTTACAAAGCCACAAAATTCTCAGAAAGTAACTTATCACGTACTTAACGAATGATATTAGACCTCACAGCTGTTTAAATTTGACTGATGCAGGGATCAACGTAACTCCTAAACATCCGGTTAAAACAAGATAGCATTCAAACCTAACGCTTTGAAAGGAAGAGTTTTCTCACATTAATTTTCCATTTGTTAGTTTCATTTTGCGAAATCTAGATGAACTCGTGGAAACTATTCGCACGAAATCATTAATTTATTTGTAACGATATTTTTGGGTACAAAGAACTCATATGTTATTATAGTTGATTCATTTTTAAAAATAAAATTTAGCTGATAAACAATGATTATGCAAATCTTTACATACAGCTATTGCTGTATATTTTCTGCTTTGTTCGTTTTAAGCATTAAGTGCTTCGGAAATATTTTTTGATATAAAAATATGTGGAGATCAATATAAATGATTTAATTATGACTTCTGGGATGTTTCTCACTGGAAAAGGTGCTCGTGGTAATTGAATGGTAATGGTGGCGAACTCGGGACAGGCGTTGTTTATGTTGGGCTGTGAATTCTACTCCTGATGCCATTGAAGATCTACAGCGTAGAAAGGCGGAGGCACATTAAATCTGTGAGGAATTAAAACCCTTAATTTGTTGAAGCTTGTTGTGGTAGCATGATATTTAATTTCTTTTTGATGAAATCTAGTATCATAAATAATGGAGAATATATTTTTTTAAAAAAATATCGAAGAAAAGTTTAACATTTTAAGCCTGTACTTTTCTGATACATTAACATATTTATTTAAAATTGATTACAATTATAATTTTCAATCTTTTGTTTCTTCTTTCTTTAGGTACACTCCCTTTTTTGACTGAAGTGATTTTGGCATCTGAAAATGAATTTTCGTTAGTTGACCTGAATGTCTTTATTTTCTAATCGGAATGATTTCTGTAGCTAAGACATGTGTGCTGTTGGCTTTTGCATTAGCCAATGGTGGCTTCGTCGGAACTGCTGCAGAATTCACCTTTGAGGACTGTGGAGACATTCAACACGATGTTGAAAATGGAATGATTCGCCTCCCCGATTTTTCGGGAGAGAGCATTCGGGATTTAAACTGCTCATGGACCTACACAGCACCAGCAGGACGTAAACTGCTCATAAAAGTAGACAGTGTTCATCTGCCACCTCTGGAACTGAGAACATCGCAGCTGCAATTGTACATAGATGATACATTTTATGATATACCTCGAAACTGTGTTAAGTGCCTCAGAGAAATGGTTGGAGGAAAAGTATTGAGTGTCATATTCACATCATACGTAGTACCATTACCTGAATCACATGTGAAAGATTCTAATGAATCATCAGCTGGCGCTGAAGGAATTGGGTCTTTCCAAATACGTTATAAAGCTTTTGATCCTCATCGCTGTGGTAAACCTGAACAAATTGAGAATGGTTACGCAATCAATAAAGGAAGAAAAATTGGACAAAGTGTTTATTACCACTGCAATCTTCCATATGATCTGATAGGTGATTCTGAACTCCATTGTATTGTAACAGATGAAACTCCCGTACCAACATGGAGTAATAAAGTACCTAAATGCATCATTCAAGACTGCAGTGAAGGACCAATCATCAAGCATGGAACTCACGGTGCTGTAGCGAGTCCAGGATATCCCACTTACATGCATCAATTTACAGAGCCTTGTCTTTGGAAAATAATTGCTCAACCAAGTCAACAAATTAAAGTAAGCATCACCGTTTTGAAGCTTCCAAAGCGCACTGATAATTCGTTTTCGGAAAACATATCTCGATTGTCTCTTCTGGATGGCGATTCAAATACTAATGTTTTGAACTTAACAGAATCTATATCAAACAACCCAGTGAATTTCACCACGTTAACCAACAAACTAACAATCCAGTTTGTTGTAGATTCAGACTCAAAAACAAAAGAAGAAGCAGGTTTCTATTTAGAGTACTCTCTTGTATCTAGCTCTTGTCCTAAACCTAAGCCTCCTGAAAATGGTGAAGTGATTGCTTATAGCAATGATTTAGGTTCCACTGTTGCTTATAGGTGCAAACTTGGCTTTGTACTTGTCGGAGAATTTCACGCTGAATGTCTTTTTAATCGACAATGGAGTCATCCTACTCCTTCATGTGAGCAACTTAATGACAGTCCTCCTCCGTTCATAACAGCTTCTAATGATAGTGATACGGTAACAGATAGACTTTCTGAAATTCCAACTTTTACGGAAACTGCAAAGCAGCCTAAAGTTGGGAAAAAGAAAGCAATGGAGTCTATCCCACTAAAAGATGCGTTTAATGCTACTGAACTGAAAGAAAAATCATCTGTGCCAAAACATAATCAATTAATTGAACCCTTCTCTCCGTCGACTGAAACGATCGAAACTAGTGATATTATTCCTACTAAAAAGTCTGAAAAAGAAAATGGCTCTGGGGTAAGTGAAATCTTGTGTTGTCAGTTCCTCTTCCTTGAATTCTCTTCGATCTCAGATATTTTATTCATAAAATTAATGAAAGATTCATAGACTCCTGCACATCAAAGGATGCAGGACTTTTTAAATTCTAATCGGAAGCAGGATTATTCGTTCATTTCCCGGTTTTTGAGTCACGAAATGAAATAACTCATTTTAATAGGTATATAATTTTTATCTAAGTAGCTTCAATTAACTTTACTTAAAGTACCTGTCTACATTAAAATCAGCAATTTTGTCAAAACTGTCATTTTTATTTTATTGATTATTAAAGTTAAGATGCTTAAATTTTTATAAAAATTTTAGCTTCTTCATGATATGATTTTTGGAACCTAATACATAGAAATTTTAAAATATTTTTTTTTCTCAAGTAATTATCATTATGATTTTAAAACAAATTTTCTAGAAAATGAACTCTTACATTGAATCCACGAAAATATATGGTATCTACAAACTGTTTGAGTTGATTATTTTAATTATAATATATATATATATATTTACTTTCGGAAATAAAATAAAATGCATTCACATAAAAGATTTTATCTTAAAGTCTTAACAAACCAAACTTGGAAAATATTTATTAATGTCTATATATCTCCTGCTCATTAAATAAATATTCTCAAAAGTTCTTTTTCTATTGTACATCTTTTGATATCTATTATTTAAAATTATTAAATATGAATTATTTTTGTGAAGAAAACTCTTCTTTAACTCAATTTCTTCAACTTTTCTACTGTATCAATTACTTACGAAGTCAAACTTTTTAAGCAAAGATGAGTTTTGTAATATTTTTATGATACGGCAGGTACAAGAAATATTTATGTTCCATTTATACATAAAAATTATTTTAATATAATCTCAGTTAGTGTACATATATTCCCACACTCACACACACAGAGAAAGAAAAAGAGATCTTCTAAATATCCCTTATTGCAAATTAATGTCTTCACTCTCAAAATGTTTCATTTTAAAAATATAGTATATAGGCAAAAATTTTAAAGCGGCTCTTAATTTTTTCTTCTGATCTTCAAAATAATTTGTCTGTAGTTTTATTAAAAGAGAACATAACATAAAAAAAAGAAGAAACTGTTGTGTTTAGTAAACAAAATTAACTCTCTTGAAACGTAAAAATACAAAATAATAATAAAATTTTCCTTTGAAGTTTCAAAAATGTGTCGCATTATTTTTTTGAAAGCATTTCTTTCACTTTATACTTTAAAATTCTTCCAAACTATCAGCCTCAATCCATATTTGAATATCATTACGTCAGTTTTCAATTTTAATTTTGTGGAAAAACTTCTGTTCATTTTTCCCTTGTTAAGTATCTTTCAAATTACGAATACCAGTTTCATACTTCTATGATGCATGTTAATTTTAAAAAAAAATTCCTCTTACACATATAAAAAAAGTCTTAATTCGTCTTCAGAAACTCACACTTTATTTTCTTACTTTACTCGCAGTTACCATAAACAACACTCGAGTTTCAATTTGCTTAAACGTTAATTAGCGAAGCTCGCTTCCAAAAGCATCATTTGAATTTCAAATATCCGTTTCCAGTCTGAAAAAACACACTTATGTTTTTACGTTGGGCGATATTAAAAAAAAATCTATTCCCATTAAGGCGTTTTGTGATCTGAATTTAAGGTGAGATTCATATGCCGTAAAAAAGATAATATGTAAACTGCAAAGATTTAGTAACACACATTCCTGTTTCTTTAATTCTTGCTGTGTACAAGAGGCCGAATTAGGTCGAACATAGCCTAAGGGAGCCATCATCTTCAAACTTTCACTTGTAAAGTGCATTTTGGATTTCTTTTCTTTTTTTCTTTGCTTACTCACCGCTTTGCCGTAAGGCAATGATTGTGTTTTCATTACCTTACTTATCCAAAAGGTGGGGTTGCCCCCCCCCCTCCCTTTCATCTAAATATCTTGCACGAGTCTTGGTATTAGAGAACTCGACAGACGACATTTTTCATTATTCAAGTTCCTCGTGAACTTGCGTTTTTTTATGTTTCGCTTTTTATTACTTTTTCTTTATTATTGGCTTTAAAAGCTTTTCACATGTATGGGTTTTTTTTTTTTTTTTTTTATCTTCTTTTGCTTGAAATAGGATAGAAATTTTTGTGTGTGTACTCCTTAGCAATCCAAAAAGTAAGGCAAATGAATTTCGTTTTTAGAAAGAAAATATTCAACCAAAATGTAATTTTTATTTTATAGAATATTAAAAGATTATTAAAAGGTTTGACATGTAGTATTTTTATATAATATTTATAAATTATGAGAAAACGTGCATAAATCTTGTATTTAATACCTTTATATTTTTATTTTACAAGTTGGCCATGATACCATATTTGGGCATTTCTATGAGTTGACCAAGAAAAGTAGGCCAACTTCTTATGGAAGTTACCAAATATGTTTGGATCTATTGCAACTAGATAAAAGAGAAAAGCTATTTTAAATGTCTAGCATTTTTAAATAGTCTTTTTAAAATAAAGATAATGAATTACTTTTTCATCCAAGCTGCTCATGGACCTTTTAAAATATTTCTACGAATCCCTGGTTAAGTAACACGGACGTGTGTGTAGCCCTTGTTATTAGTGGGGGGCAATGTGAATGTTTTCGAAATTAGTATCGGTTATAGTGAAAAATATTAAAAATAAGAGAAACTCAAATGTTGTTTTATCTTTCGTGGGCTTTTTTTAATATTTATTTCAGAATTTTTGCGGCAGATGCGTATTCTTTCCTATCACCGTTTCCTAAGGTAATTTGCAATCGGGCTGTTTTTACTCTTTTTGAAATGTGAAATACGATTAATGGCTTATAACAATGCTTCTCAAACTTTCATTGTTGGCGACCCAATTTTCCATCATAATTTTGATGCCCCCCCCTTCATACAATAATAAATTAATTCAATAATACTTTGACGTTATAGCTACAATACAACTTTAACTATAAATTGTACAAAATATCTAAACAGGTATTAAATTGTGCAAACAATTTTGTATGTGACAAGCCAATGGGGTCATTACTAATTATTCACCTTAACTTAATTTTGATGAATTAATGATCAAGTACATAGAGCAGTGCTGATACATTTACAGCTATACTATATTATTGTATAAATGTGCATTGTTTATTACCTCAGAATGTATTTTTCTCTAGATCCTTTCATTAAATTAATATGTTTTAATTATTTTTTTCGACTTTTTGATATGCTTGAGCCCCCCTAGTAGGATTATCACGCCCCTATAGGGGGCGTGCCCCACAGTTTGAGAAACGCTAGCTTATAGATAAAAATTATTATCGGATTGAAAAGGTAGGAAGGTTTTTAAAGTGACCTCCAAGAAATCTCATCTTGGCCCCCAAATTCAATCCTCTCTCATTATGAGGTAACATGCAAGGGGGTAAAGTTCTAAAGCAGTATTAATCAAATGAAATTAAGTCAAGATTGTTATACACAATAAGGGACAAAATATATATAACAATACTGTCTTATTTTTATTACATATATAATAGTCACCATTGATGGTTCAAAAAGTTTCTTGTTCAATTTTACATCGAAGGAGGATTATGTAAAATGAATAAAAATCATGGTATCTTATATTTTTTTTTCAGCCGAAATCTGAACCACACCTTCTGCAAGTGATTCCACCTAAAGATGGTGAAAAGAAAACCTCTTCAGAAAATAATACTCCAACTCTGGGACGTGGGCCCATTCTCCTTAACTCTACTATCACTCCAGAAGAAAAATTGCCATCTTTAGATAAGGGCTACTCACAAGAAATAGATTTTGGAGGCTTTAAACTTAGTCTCTTGATGGTGTACATTATTGGAGGTGCCGGTATTCCTTTGATAATTATAATAATATTGCTTGTGGTCATTATTATTTATCGTCGTAAATATCCTGTAAGAATGCGATTTGGTAGGAAATTTTCAACTTTTGAAAACCCCATGTATGTAACTAAAGATGCTCAACATCCAAGGGAACTTAAGAGATTAACAACTTGAATTGACGACTGTATAAAGGTCACTTTAAACATTTATTTTAGTATCGCACTTAACAAGACTTTTGTTATTAGCCATAGGTTTTGATATGACTGGTGTTGAGTTTACTTGATGAAAATGCCAAACATTTTTTTTTTCTCTGTTAAAGTGAAAGGGAAACATTTTTTGAGAGACGTGACTTATTTTTATGTTTTATTGTAAAATAATTGTGAACAATTTTTGTGTTCTGTTTGTTCTTTTTAGCGCATCTATTTAGTTTACGTATATTTGAAGTGTAATACTAATTTTTGGTATTTTTAAAAGTGTTCAGAGTTGTTTTTTTAAGAAAACGACTTATGAGATTTTTATTTTTACTTTATTGAAATTTTATGTGTGTGTTTGAGTATTAAAAGAATACCATTTATTTAATTTGCTTTTTAATGTGTAGCATCGTAAAGTAAAATTTTATTATTTACTATGTCTTATGAGTTAAGGCAGATTTATTTATTTGCTTATTTCTAGATTTTGAAAATTTTTCGTATCGTTAATTTGGGAATCATACTTCAAAAAATGCTAATGAATATAAATTTTTTTACGTAGTATTTTACAGACAACTTAAAGAAAGATTTAAGTAATGAGTTTTTATACAAATAATTTGTCAACTTAATCATTAGAGGAATTTTTATTATAAATTTTGTTGATGTTTCTAAAGCGGTTTTCGCTCTTTGGGAATTCATCAAATAATAAAAATCTATGTTTTAATTTGTAAATGTTTAAATTTTATGTAATTTATTAATTTTATGGATAGGTTTCTTAAGAGTTTTTTTTTGTGATATATTTAAATTTTTTTTAATACAATAAGTATAATAATAATAAGCATTTTTTTTTTAAAAGAATGAAGCATACTTTCATAAATAGTTCTCATGGTACATCATGATTTTACAGATGAAATGTATATACATATAAATAATTTTACAACAAGAAAAAAAAACCCAATTGAGAAATGTGCTTTTTTATACCTGTTTTACCTAAAGGGAAGAAATCGTTTTCTATGTAAGGAATTTTACACTATAAAATTTGGTGGGAAAAAAGTACTCCAAATTTATGTTTCTTTAATAAACACTACTTTTTTTTACTAGAAATGGTTATTTTTAATAAGAAGTTGGAATTACACAGTATTATTTACGATGGGAATATTAAATTCTCTGTCATTTAATGGAAAGTGCAAATTTTAACGAAGCAAATTTTTAGCTTAATAAAAATATTCTTTTCAGATGAGGAAAAGAAAAAAAAAAACAGAAATTCGCAACAATTTTTTTTTCTAAAATAAAACAATTTTTTTTTTTCAAAACTGATTGAGATATTTTTATCACAATTCTTAAATATATTCTCTTTTAACACATCCTATTTCAAAAGTGATTTAAGAAATACTCATGGCTTATGATAAACCACCGAGAGAGATTAAAATTCATATTTATTTTGGAATCACACTTTCCAATTGTATGTAATGTCGTTAAGCTGAAATGATGGCTGTTTTTTAGACAGTGGGACGTTAATAATCTTGATATTTAATGTTTGTTTAACTTCGTTTACAAAAAATAGAATTTCAAAGAGTTTTTTATAATGCACAACACCCTCCACATTATATAATGAATTTTCAGATGTTATCCTGTTATGCTTGCATAAAAATGTAAGCCCCATTTTACTATGCATGCCGTATGTTAAAACTGTCCAACATGCTTGCATTCTACAAGGTTCATTCTAGATTTTAAGGGAAATGATCAAAACATTGGGAATAGAGTACAATGTATCTTAACAGCACTGAATTTTCATGAAAGATTTGAAACTTAAAAACAATATTTGAATTCCAAAATATTAAAACATTTATTAAAAGTATTAATTGTATTCACATGTATATACACGGGCAAACTGTTTTAGATTTTAAGGTATAGACAAAGCCGTGATTGTTCCTTGAATTTTCCTAGAGTGAACCTTGTATTACCTTCGAAATCATATCCATGCAAAAACCTAATATTTATGCCACAGTTTTTGAATCAAGCTCTAGATTGTAGAGGCATTTTATATTGCATTGTATGCATTTTGTATTTCTGATATATATGTGTTGTATATCATTGTTTCCGTCATAATATATATTGCACATGAACCCATGGTCGCTCACCTGAATAGATAGTTGAATTTGATTAATTCATAATGTTTCAGGTCTTCGACTCAAAAATAGGGAATGTGAAAGAGCCTCGGAAGATCAAAGTAACACGAATTTTGAGACACCAATTGATTTTTTGTTAAATGGTGTATTGAGCTGATTGAAATTTGTCTTGTTAATCAAAATAAATAAAATGTAATCACGTATTAAGAATTAATGTTACGGGATTTACTGACACGTTAATGATAACTGTTTTTAAGCCGAAGTGTTTGTAAAAACGTTAATGAAATTTTTCTCATTGCTCACTTGTTGTAGCTATATTTTGCTATCGCTTTTTTTTTTCTGAAATGGAACGATATATATTACGTGAATTATATTAATATGAATGAGTTTATTTTAAATAGCCACACCGTTCATAATGGTCTAGAGCAGTGGTTTTCAACAGTATGTCCTTTATGTACTCCATGATGTGCATACTCACATAATATAGATAGACTAAACAGTAGTCGTAGTGTATTAGTGGAAAAATAGTATAAAATATACATATACATACACATTACTGTAGATAGCATCGCGCTTCATCATACAGTACTTTGATATATAACGTTATTGTTACCAACTGAATTATTCTATTACCAGAATTAAATTCTGTTAGTGTATCCAGAAATATTTTATATCATATCCCAAGTTGAGAACCATTGATCTAGATAAAATGCTATACTTGTTCAGTTTATATTTTGAAAGCTGTCTCATTATAAATCTCATTAAAACTCATCGGCAGCACTGTATCAACTCAGTGTTACCAGAACGGAGCTCTTTAAGTGTATCTATAAAAATTGAATTGCGTCTTCCTTTTAATGCTGAAGATATATCGTTAGTAGTATTTATTAATTATATTTTCATCATGTGTATAGTTATATATAATTTATTATATGCTCATTTTTCTTATAGCTCAGGAAGGTAAATTTAAGGCATATTCTGATATGTAATGCGTAAAGATATTACTGATAAATGAAACGAACAAGTCTTTTAGAAGTAGACGAAAATTTAAAAAAAAAACATGTTAAGAAACTACTAAATTTAATCAACATTTTTTATCATTTTGCGTGGTGGTAACATATTAAACTGCGTCACATTTTAAAGCATCCTATATGTTTATTTCTGTATGTTTTTCATGTTCCTGAAAGTTTTACGTAGTAAAATTTATAAGTACCTGATTTCTTTAAATAATTTAAAAATTAATGTAATTATAGTTGTTTTATTTTATTATTAATTTCCATATTTATTGTTTATGGAGAAATAATTATTTAAAAGTATGAGATCAACTAACTCTCAGGATATGGAATTATGGTTCCTAACCTGCAGCTTAGAGTCGGCACGATATATGCCTGATTGCTTACAACTTTTGTTTTTCCTTTCGTTCTTCTTTTCGATTAAAATAACAAAACTTTAGTTCAATGTGACTTTATTTGCCTCTTAAAAAACCATCCCTGAATCACATTTTAATTCAGATGTATTACGATACATCCAATTGTTGCAAAATGAATTTTTCAGACTGCAAGATCTCTGCGACCACTTTTATAATATGCATATGGTGCAACGTTTAAACACAGATCAATTGTTTTTAAACATTTTCTGATTTTGAAAGTTTTCAAAAAAGTTGCAATAGTATCAACAATTCTGATGTCCTTTGAGGTCACACTAGAAAGATTCTGGATCATGCTTTACAAAATAACTTTAATCATTGCAATTTATCTCTATATGTGAGCAGGGTAAAAAACACACATTGGAAACCACGCATACCAACACTGTTCCGCAGTAAAAAAAAACTTATGCTTAAAATTTGAATATTGTTTGTTAATGAATTTATTAAATTTTCACTTTTTTTATATATAAGCTTAAAATGCTTCTAGAAGGCAAATTTTAATAAAAAAATATATATGAAAAGTTATAAGAATCACATTATTTTTACTATGACATTTTTCTGAATTGAGTTTACATTCTTCAGATGTTTTCACTGTAAATAATTGAAATTGATTCAACTTGGTTTTTTATCGAATCATCATTCGGAAGCTCAAATTATATAGTTTTCAAAAGCCTGCATAGACTGAATGTTAAGAACCATTGAACTGTATCTTTGAAAACTGAGAACCCCCTCCCCCTGAAAATTATCTTCCTCCTTGATTGCATTGACTTTGCGATATTATTGTGTCAAGTCCATCTTCTTAATAAATATTCGACGAAGGTGGAGAGAGCTTAGATTGTGAGAGACATTGACTATGGTCGATACGAATCTTTTTTTTCTTGTTAACTTCCTGCTTTTACAATGTACGAATGACGCGATCTTGTCATGTATTGTGACACATATTTAAAAAATGCTTTCCCCATTGTTTCTACTTTTTATTTTATGTTTTTATTGCATTTTCTTCATGGCTATTCCTCATTTTTAGTTATTTATTTCATGCTCTTGTCCTTCAATGCATTTTATTGTTATTACAGAAAAGCCGTCTCTTCACATGTAACATTACGTCACCAATATTATTTTAGTTCACCTCGTGCACAGATGTTTCCGTATTGTGATGTTATTGACCTTTTGTCAAAAAATAAAATTTGCGATGAAAGTATTTTGAGCATATTTTCTTTCACGTTGAAATTTTCGATGACGTTAATTCATTACTGACAGCCGGGCAAGTGTTATATCATGTGATTTTATTGTTACCGTCACTTAAATAAAGGTAATAACTCAGAAAATACAGTTGAAAGGAATCGTAATGATTCTGAGTATTCTATATAATTAATCACTTGTACATTATTTAGTAGAATTTTAGAGGAAATATGAGGCACTAAACATTTTCATGCGTATTCTTTCAAGACGTCTATATTACTTTATAATAGACTTTGCTTTCTTTTTGATTTCAAAAGCTGAAAAGTATAATTTTTATAAATACGTTTTAGTTATTGGTTCTATAAAAGGTAAAATGAAGTATAGGATATGAGCAGGCTGGTGATTTTGGCAACTTTTAAAACACGCGCGGACCTCCAATCTATCCTAAGGATTAATAAACAAATCTTATCGTGGAGATTGGAAAAAAAATTGTCCAAGAATAAAACCTTTATGGAAACGAAAATTTCCTAAATTTGGCATGTACTCTATACTTCATTCTTATTTCAAGCACCCAGAAAAATATTTTATTTAATAATTTGAGATAATGATACATTTGCTAATAACTGACGTATTTCTTGTAAAACCCACAAATTTACTTAAAAGAAAGTTGCTTTTCTTAAATAATATTAAAACAAGCGCACTTATTTGTGGCACAGGTAACTTAAAGCAACTGTCTTAAATTAGATGCATTTTTTTCATATTTTAACTGTACAACAGTGTCGTGTAAACTTGATTCCATTACTGCCTGTCCTACTGTTCCTGCCATGATGTTATTCTCTGTACTGCCGCCCTTTGTCAATAAAATGTTTATTGCACTTTTCAATTGCGATAAACTGAGTTTTTATGCATTTAACTTAATGGGTTTATTGAGCATCTGTTGCTGGTTGAGATTCAAAAATGGTTTATATTATCCATCTACGTTATCGCATTATTAATAATTTAGTAATTTTTTAGAAAAAATTAATCGCTTACCTATTATTATTCTATGTATCTTGGTTATTCAAAATTAAAAATACTTATTTTTTTCAAATACAAGAGCAGTTTATAATTTATTCTTTGCTTATACAACATGTGAATGATAGGTTCTCATTAAAAATTGTTGAAATTGTATTTCATTATACATATATATATATAAAATTTATTTATACCTACAGTGGAAAGAAAACTTTTACATTGTTCTGTTTATTTTTTATGATAGAATATCAGTTCATATCTTTAATTATTTTCAGAAAAGAAACATAATTTAATTTTACGTATTTAATATTCAAAAAAGTCTAATTTGTGTGTGTGGGGGTGTCTGTTTTGTTACTATTTTTCATGTTTCAACGTAATAAAAAGTCATTTAATCTTTATCAGCTTACCAGATGCTCATTCACCACATATGCAATCTCTTGACAATGTTTGATACCAAGAATCTGTATTCTGTGTTACTGTTTACTTCATATTTGTATAAGTGGCTGTAAATTTTATTTATGTATCTACAAACCTGTATCTATTGCATGTTTTTATTCTAGTATATTTTGTTATGTTGTTGTAAATTCGCAGTTTAAACAATAAAAATTATACTAAAAATTTGTTCAATCTCTTTTCTGCTCTTGTTTGTACTTGATCAGGAAATATTTAATGAGTTTTGTAAATCTCTTTCTACCTAATCTATTAATAGTAGAATTTTTGATTTATTAGCCGATTCGAATAAACCCATATTAATAGCTATTAAATCTTTGAGACTTAAAAATATAATGCAGTTAATTTCAATCATTTACTTTTAAATTAAGAATCATCTCTGTATTTTACATTTACTAGTCACATTTTTCTTCAATAACAACAGGAGTTTTTCCAAGTAAAACTTCTTTTACGAGACCTCTAGTACGATTTCTAATTTCCGCTCGCGTTAAAGGCCGTATCACACGTACACGTTTCAAGCAATTTTTCGTTCAATTCGTGCAATTTTTACTCAGTTGCCATAGCAACCGCTTTAGAACAATTTTTTTGCTAGCGAGCTCAAAAAGTTGTTCCAAATAAAATTGCTTGAAATTCCAGCCAATGGGGTTCTTCGGCGCCCTACGTCATAAACAAGATGGCGGCTCCGGTTTCGTCTAACACTTCAGATATGCCGTATAATATTTTAATGGTGTATAATATTTTAACGGCGTATAATATTTTAAATGGAATGGTGCTCTATTTTTAGTTTACACCCATCAACAATTGCGCAAGCGAAATGAAAGAAATAATTTTGGATGTTCATTTTCCGAAGCAGAAAAATCGGCGAGTAATTTTTCAATGTGGAGATAGAGCGCGGCTGACGTCAGAGCGTGTCGTTTTGTTTACGGCAACCCTTCCCCCTCAGATTCGGCCAAAAATTGGACGAAAAAATTGCATGAAAAATATACGTGTGATACGGCCTTAAGAAATTAAATTAGTTCTTCCACTGTGTTTACCAAAAGTAATTGTTGACTGCATAGTGTTTTAAATACGAAGTGAACTCTCCTTAACCATCGCAGTAAAAGATTATATATATATGTAAATGGGTTTAGTTCAGTAAGGCAGCAATACTTAAAATGACTCTATAGAACACGCTAAAATATTACAGAACAAAATATATACAGCATATAAGAGAAAGTGCATTACTAGTTATGCATAGGGAGATACAATTTGCTTTAAGATATCAATATAAAGAGAGCATTATAAACTCATTAAGCTGTCAGTTATAATATGATAAATTGCGGATAAACTTTATTTAAATTACTGAGGACAAAGAAAAAGTCAGCAATATATCTTCCTAATATCATTAACTGTGGAACGAAATAATAAACTACATAAATGTTTTAAAATTAAATAAATATTCCCCGGAAATAATTCGCGTATTGAAAGTGCGCACACAGCAACAAAACTTAATATAAAAATACTTTTTTTTTTCTTTTAGAAGTTTCTCGAGTCTGTCGGTGTTTCTTTCGTTTACTTCTTAGTGTCCATAATTTGAATCAGTCTCCAGAGAGAGAAAATATAGCAAGAATCGTGGCTCTCTTTTTATTCAACGAAAACTTTTTTTACAATGATCCCGACTTGAAAACCGTAACAAAATGAAATCTTTAACAGAGAGTAGAGGAAGCAACTAAATATAAGTGAGGTTATTAAGCGCGTCACAATTGAAACTGAACTATTACCTAAGCATATATCCAAACTCAAAGTATCTCAGTCAGGGTCTTCCACCAAATATAATAATGCGCAATAATAATTGTTATTCTTGGAATGAACTTAATTTTTACTCCTGGCTACTTTTGAGAAGTCTTACATTAAAAAATTTGAAGATGTAATTCATTTCAGGGGGTTTACATATTTGCATAAACTTATTTAGAAAATGAACGAGAGCTTGCTGGTAGACGTAGAACAGTAAAGAGAGAATAAAATCGCATTAAGTTGTATAACAAAAAATACAACGAACGCCTAAAGATGCACAAAATGTTTCCGATAAAAAATAGTTTTATAAATATTCATGCATTTGTGTTTGAATTTACTTGATCAATTTTTTTTCATTCTCTATCCAAATTGTTTCAATAATTCTTCTATCAAAGAAAGAAGCTCAAGATTTTGTATCCGACTTGTGTAATTAAAGTATCCGACTACGTTCAAAACCGTGATTTGAAAAAAGCGCATAAATGGATAATTTTCATGATATTTAGTGTCACTTAGATTAGAATACACGTGTAAAATTATTTTAAGGACATTTTGACAAAAAGAATTATTTAAATACAATATTTTGGCAAAAAATTAACTTAGAATAACCTTTTTTCAAAATGTTCTTCTTTTGATAAAAATGCTTCTATTATAATAATATTTTGCCTGTATATAGCTCAGACCTCTTTACAGAGGCTCAACTATGAGTTTTGAAAAATTCACATTATTTTCAGAGTTACAACCCATTGAAATAATTATCGGCGTTTTTTTCTTAAAATTACTCCCCTCTGTTGTGTCTTAAAATATGGATAAACCCACTTCTAAGTTATATATTTCAAAAAAATTCTAGTTGAGCCTCTGTAGAAAGGTCTGAGCTATATACAGTCAGAATATTATTATAATAGAAACATTTTTCACAAAAGGAGAATATTTTGAAAATGGATAATTCTATGTTCATTTTTTATCGAAATATTGTACTTAAATAATTTTTTATTGTAATACTACTCTTAAGACAATTTTATATACATTTTCTAATCTAAATGACACTAAATATCATGAATATTATCCATTTATACGTTTTTGCAAAATCACGGTTCCGAAAGTAGTCGGATACCTTAAGACAAGTGCAAGCCTATAAAAACATTTGTACGTGAAAATTGAATTAATTATTTTAATGACAAACAATAGGAATAGAGCAGTCCAATTTATTCATCCTGTTATCAACGAAACCAATCAGTACCCTTATACCAATTAGTTAAACCCATATCGCTAATTACAGATATTTTAAAAAGTTAAATTAGTGCTTGAATTTAAGGGAAATAAATGTTTTCACTTGTCGTTTTATTAATTGCTAATATGTCGACCAATATTACCTGAATATGTCCTAAAAGCGAATTTTCCACTTATGTGCATCTTCTTTTAAATAATTAGATAACACTTAATATAAAATAATATATTAAAGGGTTATTTATAAGACCTCAAAAATTTTGCAGCGTTTGATTATTGCATGTATTTGAATAAAAAATAAACTACATTTTTCCCCCTCAATTAGGACAATGATGATTCGCCACAGATTTCAAAACAGAAGTGTAGAGAAATTTTCAATTTTAATGTGTCAAAAAATTCATGTAAGGGAACGTTTTATTTTTTGTATACGCCTAAGTATCCATGGGAATTTTTATATCTTTTGCTTATCTAAAATATAGATTTGAGGATTCTTACAGAAATTAATTTTAAAACTTTTGCATGTACGAAAAATGGAGACCACCGAAATAAATCTGCATAAAATTATAAAAAATATATTTTTTTTATGTTTATTTTATGGAATTAAATATGAAGTCTGATGTTATGAAGACAAATATATTATGGCTCAAAAGTCTCAAAGTAGTTGTCGATAAACATGTAAATCTAAATATATAATTAAATCTTAAGTAAAAAAAAACTAGATAAAAACTAAAACTATAACTGCACCTAAAATTTAATATTTAATGTAGCAAAAATTTCTTCATTTTATTTAAAATGAATAATATTTTAACATCAGAATTTTAAAACTATTCGTAAATTTTAGAAATTTATCTCTCTACACTTAAGAGTGTACCAAATTTCTGTCTGTATATATTAACAATCGCATCATAGTATATATATACACTCATAGACAAAAAAATTAGCGCACCCAGAAATAAGTGCGGGATCGTAACGAAACTTGGCATGAAGGTACGTGTTGGAGAGATATGCAAATGATTAGAAATGCAGCTTGATTGAGCATTACGTTTAGCCAGTAGATTGCGTTTCACGTCGTTCTCCGTGGAGTATAAAACAGGTAACCAAATCTTGTTTGAGTGTCCTGAATTGTTTACAAAGCAAGAGCTGAGGTAGACATGCCATTACGCCGTTTTCGAAGTCAATATGAGCAGCTGTCGCAGTTAGAGAGGGGGAGAATCATCGGCATGATGGAAGCTGAGTGGTCAGCTAGGCGAGTAGCTTATCAATTAGGCTGCTTTGATTGTGTTGTGAGGAGGTGTTGGGATCAGTGGATCCGAGAGATGTCATTTACACGAAGACCAGGCTCAGGACGCCCTCGACAGACCAGTCGTCGAGAAGACTGCCACATCGTAAGAAATGTACGCGTTCACTGGCCGCCATCCAGGCACAGGTAACAACTTCACTAGGGGCCCCTGTATTTTCTCGAACCATACGAAGGCGCCTGGCTGAAGGACATTTGGGATCGTTGTGCCCATTACGTGTGCTGCCCTTGACGCCCACTCATCGACGCCTCCGTTTGGAGTGGTACCGTGCACGAGGAAACTGGACTACAGCGGAATGGAACCAAGTCGTCTTTAGAGAGGAATCCAGATTCAATCTCAGCTGTGATAACAATCGTGTTAGTGTGTGGAGATCCCGTGGTGAGTGCCTCAATCCTGCCTTTACTTTACAGCGACACACCACTCCCACAGCTGGTGTGATGGTATGGGGTGTCATTGCCTATAATACACGGTCAACCCTAGTATTGATCCATGGTACTATGACAGCGCAGCAGTATGTCCATGACATCCTGCAACCCCATGTGTTGCCACTCATGCAACGGATCCCAGAAGCCATTTTTCAACAAGACAGTACTCGGCCTCACACTGCAAGGGTGTCACAAGACTGTCTCCACACTGTTACTACCCTTCATTGGCCTTCCCGATCCCCAGATTTGTCTCCAATCTAGCATATCTAGGATCATTTGGGACGCCGAGTTGGGCATCCAACGAGTTTTAACTAACAGCAAATATGGAACGCAATGTCTCAAGACATCATACAGAACTTGTATGCCTCAATGCCCGATAGTATCGCATCATGCATTCGCACTATATATATAGAGGGGTTTTAACAAGGTATTAAATCCTCCGTTCTTTTGCCTTTTTCTCTGAAATAAAGGATTCTTTTTCTTTGATTTTCTTATCATTTACTTATACCAAAGTAGTCATTACGTATGTAAAATTTCGTTTTATTTTGACTACTACTCCTTCTTGGTGCGCTAACTTTTTTTTTGTCTATGAGTGTGTGTGTATATATATATATATATATTCACCTAATTTTAACTATGCATTACTAAACCAACTATTTTTTTTCCCATGCCTAAATTTTATTACGCTATAAATTTCTCATCAGGAGGAGTTCCTCGTACAATACACGGAAGAAATTTGGAAGCATTATGTGACGGATAGGTATAATTAAACATTTAAGAAGTATAAAATATTCAAACTTTAAAATGAAAACACACAGAAAAGAGTTTTACGTCTGCGAGTACATTTATATTAAGAAAACTTGATATTTTAAAAGATCTTTGCATTTAGCTTAAATTTTCTGTGTTTTACAAAATTTAATATTATTTATGTACCAGTACTTCTCAAACTGCAGTACACTTACCAAAAGAGGTACACGAAGGCTTTCTAAGGGGGTATGAAAGCAGCTTACTAAAAAATCTCTACTCAAAAATAAACCCTTATTCATTTGGCAAAGAAACCATAGCGTGATAAAAGCAAGGACGAGACGAGGACAAGTAATGAAGCTTTGCATGGGATAGCTGTGCAATGGTTGGAAATGATAATGGATTAGGATTGTTTTCGAGTATAGTTATTCGTATCAAAGACCATCGTATATTCTAACCACTATTACTTCAGGCGGAGTGTTAGGAAGTAGAGAATAAGATGTCAATATGGCTGATGACTTCATCAATTGATTGTGGTACATAATTATGCCATATATGCATTATGTTAAACAATATGTCATTTAATCAGTGCTTCTCAAACTTTCAATATTGGTGACCCAGTATTTAATCCTAATTTCCATCGCCCCCCCCATACAATAACAATGCATTTAATTCAATAATACTATACTTTGACGCTAAAGCTACAATACGTCTCTTGCCACCGGTGTATATAAACGTTTCGCTTAGCCAAAGCATTGATTTTCCCGAACGCATATATACTTCTTTCAAAGGTACAATCTTTTCTGTGCACTGCTATCCATAAAATTATTACGAAAGCTTTGGAATGCAATAAAACTTTTCACTACTTTGTATGCTACTTCGCGTAACTTTTAATCGGCAGTTAAGGGTTTAATTATAAAACGTACAAAAAATTATCAAGTTAAGTGTTAATTTTTGTATATGATTTTATATATAACAAGCCCATGGGATCACAGGTAATTATTAAACTTGTTCTTTACTCAGTACTGTTAAATTAATTATAAAATACATTGTGCAGTACTGATACATTTATAAGTGTATTATATCAGTGTAAACTTGTGTTTTATTTCTTATTATGTCAGAATGTATTTTTCACTTACTTTCAGTAAACTAATAATTTTTTAAAGTAATCTTTTGTTTTCGACATTTTAATATGTTCGCGCCCCCCCCCCCCTCGTAGAACTGTAACGCTCCTCTAGGGGGGCCACAGTTGGAGAAACGCTGCATTTAATGATTTACTAATGGTGTACCAGTGGGTTATTTTCAATGAGCCTTAATTTTAAACTATGATCAAATTCCAAGAATTATGCCTAATCTAGCTTCCCACACTCAATAACCTCACCAAACCTATGTGAAGGCTTCGAATCTAGACAGATTTAAACGTACAGTGATGGACATAAGTGGAAAAAAAACACTTTGCATTTTCTCAAAAATTATCGTTCTACAATTAATTTTCTTAATCAAAACAGACTTTTTGTATACGTATTGCTATAAAAGTTTGCACACAAAGAAGTAATTGTCAGAATAAAACGAAATTTTGCACACATAAGTGCAAAGTTGATGTAAGCAAGTGATTACAAAATCAAAGCAAATTGATCTTTTTTTGTAGAAAAAGTTACAAATGAATGGAGATTTTAGGACCCTCTTGGGCCCCCTCTATCATGAATGCAGAATCCGTCCACGCCACTTGGCGCAGCAATGACTCCTAACTGTAGCCACCACATTAACTGTAACCGTGATTAAGGCAGGCATGTCGAACTGAGCGCAAAACGATGCAGGAGTTCACACCTCCCCCGGGTTGAGAATGAAGATGAGTTCCCAGTTCATATTTAAACACATTAAATTAGTTAAAAAGGTGATGGCACAAAACATTTAAGAAAATGAAATGAATAATGAAGAGGGCGGTTGCTGCCCTTAGCATCAGTTAAAAGAATTAACACCGAAGACGTTCACATCCCTGATGCATCGTTTCGCTCTCAGTCAGACATGTCTGCTGGAGTCACGGTTACAGTTAATGAGATGGTTACAGTTAGGAGTCACTGCTGTGCTAACTGACTTAGATGGATGCTGCAACCATGCGTGATGTTATAGGGTCGGGTATTGAGGCAAGCAAGGCCCATATGATGTCCTGCGACATCTCGCTCGACAATAAATGCCCCTCTAATTCGTCCATCTTGCGGCTCTAAATGATTCCAGATATGTTTGATCTGAAACAAATCTGAGAATCGAGCCGGCCAGGAAAGGGTCAAAATGTGTCGGAAATGTGTGAAACCTTTTCTGTGTGTGGGAGAGCATTGTTTTATTGAAAAATGGCTTTTGGGAGCCCTGCCATGACTGGCAACACTTGTGGCTGAAGAATTTCTACTACTGGGCTGTAATGGTGAGCAAAAGGAGCTAAGCCCACTACCCATCAGTTACATCAGTTAAGAGGCCCTTAGACAGAAATCGAAAACGATGAAAGCGCCCTCTTCTGGGAGGGGGGATTGGGCGTGTCCAAAGGAAGGGAAAAGTACTCATGTTGTACTGGTCATAATGATCGAAGGTAAATAGTTCCTTCATAAAAGATGAATTATATGCCTTTCTTTTTAAATTTCCATTATTTTCTCGATTTTGAAAAAACATTTTTTTCATGCAAACTATTCTTCCACATTTTCGCTTACTTTTTCTTAACTTTCTGATGATTATGTCCCTGACAGCTGTCATATGATGAAAGAAAATGACATCACTTTTAGAATCTTTCCTTTTTCACGTTTAGGATGGCTTCTGTTCATTCCACGAACCCCTAACACACTAAAAACCTCCCTCTCCCCTTTCTGCTTTGTTCAAAACTAAAGGAGAGCTTCTGCATTCTTCCTCGATTGCGTCCAGCCTGCACTTTACAGCCTTGTGACAACGTTTATATGAAACCAACTGACCCCTCTTTATTGCTCTTCCCATCGCTCAAGTTTGTGAAGGGCCAAAGACTCAAGTTCAAAAAAAAAAAGGCCGCGAATACAAAGCTGTACTTTCGCGTCATTCTCGCTGTCCGATCTTGACTTAGAACAGGGATGGCCAAACCAAAATGACCTTGCAGAAAATATTAACACAGGCATGTACATATAAAGATTATATATCTTTATATTAGATTTAAAACCCATTACAAACATTTATATATTGGAGTTAAAATTTTAAAAAAAATGGAATGAATTGATATTGATTTTATTATTTTTCATCTATAAAGCATATAGATAATTTAATAATACAATTCAATGAATCAATGATCTTTTTTCTACACAAACTGTCGAAGTTCCAGGTCTATTGAGATTAAATGCAATCACATTAACGTATCCTGTTTAATGTTTTGTATCCACTACATTGAAAAAATATATTTCACTCTAAACAAAATTTTCTGAATGGCATTAAAATGTTTATAGCTGTGTGAGATGTACCTGCATTTTACGTGAGCGAGTTTGTAATATAAAATTCTAGGAACTGTTCTGTTTAAATTTAGATTTCCAACATCGAATGTGTTGATACGCCGACAAGTTCTTTTCCATTTTGATGCGTTTTTTTTTCCACAAATGGAAAAAGGGTGTATTTTTGCATTAGAAAACTATTTAGTTTTGCTAGATATTGTGCTGACGAGTATAAAATTATCTCGTGGAACTCCAAGGTAGTAAAACAATAGAATATCTACAATCTAATAGAAAGTATATATATACAAAGATAAA
Organism: Trichonephila inaurata madagascariensis; assembly: GCA_019973955.1. Classification (NCBI taxonomy): domain Eukaryota; kingdom Metazoa; phylum Arthropoda; class Arachnida; order Araneae; family Nephilidae; genus Trichonephila; species Trichonephila inaurata. The sequence continues at coordinate 35,779 of BMAV01016792.1, read as the reverse complement.
ATGTGTGTTTTAATATTCTTGTTATATTATAATAAAATTTTCAGTTTTAATGAATAAGTTGGCTTTTTAAATACTTGAATACTTAAATTTCATAGAACGTGAATCCATTGTGCATATACATATTTATAAGTTTCTTTCAATTTTTTATTATGACTCGTGAAACCCTGTGGTTCCGTGGAGCACAGTTTGAATTGAGGAACTGTACGAACTATATAAGACATTTGGGAAACTCCCATTCCGTTATTAGAAAAAATATATCCTGAAACAATATTTTAAATTTAATCAACTTGTTATAGGTACTTGGTAGATTGTAAAAGTATTGTGACATTTGTTATAAAAAATCTATAATTATTTTAATATACTCCTACGCATCAATAATAAACTATGCTCCAGATGTCACCTATCCATGTATTATACTTAGTAATTGGGATATGTTTGCATTTTTTTTTCACTCAATTGCAAATTATTTGCAATTGAGTCTATGCAAATTATTTGCAGTCGCATTTTATATTTTGTGTCTAATTTGTTTTCACACCTTCGTTTTGTTTCCCCATACGTTGAGAAACACATTGTTCTGATTGGTATTAAAATTTTTAGAGCTGTGTGAAAAGTCTTGTGCATTCTGCATGTGTTTATAACCTGAAACTAAGGAGCCATTTTTACTCTTAATTTAGATTTTAACGTCAAATCTATTGAAGTGCCCCAATATATAAGTTGTTTCCTCTTCTTCATTAACAAAATTTCTCATTTATCTTTTATTATTAAAAGTTCAAAACCCCCAATTTTGATAAAATAATGATAATAAACTGGGTCCCCCAACCTCTCGAGATGATTTGTGGCTAAATGGCTATTTAGAGTCCTACCATGCCTCAAAGGCACTATACAATTACAGCTATCCAGGTCTTGGCCGGTAATTAAACCCAGCCTTTCGGTACAGCAGTCGGCGTCACTAACCGCTATACCACGTAGGCGGCAATAATTTTACAAAAAAGCATCAAAGCCTAGATTTTTTTATTAAAAATTATAATACATTTACATATAATTCAGTAAAATCGAAAAATTGTTTAATAAAATAAATGTTTATATTTGCTGCGTTAGTTAGGTGATTATGAAAATGATAAGCAAAATTTCAGGTCAAATATTAAAAAATAACATTGTATCAATACATAAAGCCCATTACTATATTAATTGAAATTGAACTAATATGCAATTACAATCTATGTTTCTGAAAAACTTGTTTATACTTGTAGGAAATTAGAAAAATAAAGAAATCTTATAAAACGTTTTCTCCCTAATTTTCTGATAATATTTTAGTTAAATTATTCTTGTAAACTTTTTGGGCTATTTTTATTATATTTGTTATATTGTATGCTATATATTACAGAAAAAAAATTTTCAGGAGACCAGTGGCGCACACAAAGTTGGGGTCAGGGGTCCAGACTTCCCCAAAAGCCGTCAATTTTTTTTTGATTGATTATAATTCCCAAGTATATACGTAAAATTTAATTTATATTTGTTATTAATGATTAATTTTATTAATTAATGCCACTATTTGTACAATAATTAGTTTTTACTGTGTTTTGTTCTGAAAATCGATAAAATCAAAAGGGAGCAAAATACAAGAATGGTGAACCTTCGAGCCCGAGCCCTCCTGAAAATTTCATGTGCGCTACTGAAGGGGAGAGGAAAAGAAAACCCTTTTCGAGAGGGATAGCTACTGATAAAAAGTTTGGAAACCCTGATCTAGAGTTTCAATAATACAAACAAACAAATAGGCAAGATGTTATAAACAAAAAGACCCATGGTGTAGAGGGTTTGATAGGATGTTAACTTGTAGAGGGTCAGTCTTGTTGGCAGGGTGGGGAAAAAGGTGAAAACTCAGGTGACGTCCCTGTCATTTATCCGTGATGAAGAATAAAATGTATGTGCATACAAAAACGAATGCATTACGTTTCTCTGAGAAATTTTCTACTCTTTGATGTCAGAACTTCCTGATGATTTCCTATATGTTTAAGTGTCATTAAATTTTCTTTTTGTCTTTTGCTTCTTTCCTTCCTCAAAAGAGAAACCCAAATTTGCTTTATATAAGTACAAAAGCAAATAAAAACATCACGATTATTAGTATTATTTTGAAATAGAATGCGTCAAAGAGAAAATGTCGTGGATTACATAAGCCATGTGGTACAAGAGAATGTATTCATATATTTAGAATAATCAATACCAAAAATCCTTACATTTCTGCAGTTAACAAATAATTTTAACTAAAATTAACGAGCTAAAAAAGAGAGGAGGAAAATCGGAATTTCACGGATTCATCCAACCCTCCTGAGATGTCAAACATTAAAATTGTGTAGCGATTTGTCTGTGCATTAAATATGAGTGAGGGACGAGGACCCTGTTCCACGTCACCTACAGTATGTAACAAAAGGGTTTACGTAAAAAACTATTTTATTGGTTGATTAGGTATACACTTATATTACAATATTAATATATATATATATGCGCTTTTAATAGCTTGACTAAATTTTGGAAAATTTTAAGGTACTAAAGCACATTATATACTTTCAAAAAACTCTCAATTCTTCAAATGCAGATTTTTTTTTAATTTAGCATTTATTGAAGATATGAGAAACTTTTATATGAAAAATATACCAAAACAGAACAAAAACAGATAAAACAAAACAAAAAATTTTTTATGATTTAATTATATTATTTTCAGCGATGCAAGGTATTTACATATATATTTACATTACCTAACTAGCAGTAGTTCATTGCGTTAATTTATATAACTAAGTTAAAAAGACGTGTATTTACAAGGATTTTTGCTTTTTCCTAGGTGCTTCCAAGAATCGAAGCCGGGTTACGTATCGGCATCGATCTAGGATATCTTGATCTGTAAGTTCTGGCAATAAACAGTTAAAATAAAAAGGTTCCAACTTTTAAAACATTTTATCTCGCCAAAACTACACACACACACACACAATTGGTCCTGGAACATCATCATTTTATTTTACACCCTTTTTTTGTCCACATTACAAAAAAGCAATATTCCTTTCCTGTTACTTGTAATTGCCCCTGTACTTGGTAAAAGTAATCGTGATTTTTATTAATTTGTATCTGGTCGAATCTATCAATTTTCCAGAAAAGAGTTTTTTTTAAGCTTATTGCTTCATTAGGAGTTATGTCTTGGCAAAAAGCGGGACATTTAACATCCACAATACCATTGGGAGTGGCAGCTAAATATTGAAATTTTGGGTGTATGAAAAGTCCGCAGGGATGAATTTTCAAACCCAAAGAGTTTTCTAAGCTTTTCAACGCCTCTCCTACATGACACGATTCTCAATTTTGGAGGTTTGAAAGAAAAGAATGTGAAAACTGATTCACTTTATCCTGAAGATTCAAGAGGTATTTAATAAATATTAATTGTTCATTTTTGTGATTAACAAAATATAATTTGTCTAGTATATAAAAAAAATTTAAGAAAAATAGAATAAAAAACAGAGAATAACTTATTTTAGAAGACGTATTAGCAGAAATTTTTTTTTTCAAGTGCAAACTCAAAGAATGCACTGCACTTCCAAAGAATGGCGCAAATGTAAAAAGTTTCTTGAATACGCTATGAATTCTTTGAAAACTAGCCCCATTTGGAAAAGAAAAAAAAAAAAAACTGTTACACAGTCTCCACGGAAGAGTCATAAATTATCATTCATCTATGGAACATACGGGGAAATTTCATGTATCCTTCCGCAAGAAGGCGGAGTTACAAGTTTACTTTCCCCTCTTACCAAATGTGCAATGCTGACTTAATAATTACTCGCAAAAAAAATTAATTTAAAAGTATGCGCGTTTGAAAGAGCATAAAAAAAAGGAAATTTTTCCTGTTTTTACTTTTTTTATCCGATAATTTAAAATGTTTTTATGATCGTTTTAATGCACTAGATATAAATTTTCAGATCTTTAATTAATATTTAAAAATACTTAGAAATTTTTTTAAAAATATCGAAATAATGGAAGAATTTAATTTTTTTTCACTTTTATATATATATATATATATATATATATAGATGCATTTTATTCCATGCAATTGCAAGCAATACCCTAGATGTAAGTATAGGAGAAAGAAACTCCATAGGATTAACATTATGCTCGAGATTTCGTGGTGGTGTATCAACGAGAGCCTTAATCTACCAACTAGGTTAATGCAATCCATTAAGCCGCCTTTTCAGACACAGCCACAAGATAGGTCTTTAATGGTACCTAGACTTGAACTCTCGCAATTCGACTATGATAAAACTCAACTAATACATTTATTGAGTGAATAATCAAAGAGAGAGAGAGAGAAAGATTAAAAAAGCTCCATTCCAATAATTAGAATAGGTAATTCAAAATAAAACTCTGTACGTAAAAATAAGCAGTAATGCAAAAAAAAAAAAAAATGTGTAATTAGCATTTTGTTTTAAAAAAGACGATTTATATGTCGATTTTATCGTGAAAATAAATGAATTCAATTACGCATAACTGAAAGATAAGCATCAAATTCATTCAAAGAGTCAAAAACTTTAATGGTTTTCTCTTTTCCATTTTCCAATAAAGTAATTCGACATTATACAATGACGCGCTATTTCTCTTTGCGCTAATTAAAAAGCATTTTCTCAATCGATGTTAACTCAATAAAAAAATCATTTCTTTTATCTGACTGATTTGGCTGTTTAAAATTCAGCATTAAAAATGAATTCCTTTATGAAACCGTGATTATTTTACGCAATTATTTTTTTTCCGCTCGGTTCATTACCAATTATGAAAATATGTGTAAAAAGATTTGTTTGAGCGTTAATACAAAAGTTAAAAAGATTCTAACTATGAAGAATACAATGTCTAGACAAAATTATAATCAACGCTAATTAGCACTTTTAAAATAACATGTCTGCGTATAAAATCAAATAATAACGAAGAAGCTCTTTAGAAATTTAAAGAGAGGGGAGATAAAGATAAATCTTTTCAGTTCATTGCAACGTATATAATTACATTTTTCAGCAGCTATAATTCAAAATCATTAACAAGTTTAAAAATGTCTCATATTATAGCCTGTGGGAAAAACAAACTTGTTTAGAAGTATACATTTCGTATACCATTTTTTAATAATATAATAAAAATAATAATAAGCTAATGTTGATTAGATAATTACTTAATTTATTCAGCTAATTTTAATTGCAAATTTAAAAATAAATTATTATAAATTTTATATATATTACTCCTATTTATAAAAGTATGTAAACTTACTTTGTGGTCATGATAGCCAAGGGTTGAGCACTTAAAGCTCGTGAGCGGAACTATCTTAGTTGAACCACGAGTTCGAGTCCTGATTCCAAAAAGAATCATCGTGTAGAGGGGTTGAAGTACGTAAAGATTGTTTTCACCAAAAGAGATAGACACATTTTCAAGAAATTCAAAACATTGTAATTCATCAATCTCGGTTTATAACACTAAATAATTTTTTTCTTTAAAATAAAATGGGAAAACTCATTTAGCTATGTAGTATGAAGGACAAAATACGGAACAAAGTTTGTACTAGAAGTTACGTATATAAACCCGAACAAAATGAACAGAATAATAAAATTTCTTTCTCTGAATAGGATAACGGAATTTTTTCATTCTGAAACTCCATTTACATGAAAAATGTTCCTTAACATTACGCGAAGACACGTAACGAGGCGACGCATTATCGAGTCGTGGATTTGAGACATGATACCATTAAAGGACTATCTTGTAGAGCAGTGGTCCTAACTCTCAAATGGTACCAGGGCCCCCAAGGAACAATAAAGGATTTCAATTGTATTACATTCCCCTAGATTTTGTGCTACTTTCCTTGGAAACCACTTATATTCCCTGTTAAATCATTTCATATTCATGTTTTGATGTAATTGCATTTTATTCTGAAAGCATATTTAACTACCGTGGCTTTCCGCGGCGATAAAAAGGTTGGGAAGCACTGTTGTAGAGGACTTGGTTCATGTTAAATCTGCCCGAGTTCTAAGTGATCACGTTGGCCTGAAGAGAATGTGAAGAGTGGAAAACTATCTCAGATTCTGACCTCGCTATCTAACCATGGTCAAAATTACGAGGTTTGTCATCAATAGGTCTTGAGTTGCTTCAGAGTGCGGCGTAAATAAAAACAATCAATCTCAAAGTTCAAGCTCTAGTTTGAAATTGATATTTGAATTTGTTTTTAATTAAATGTGGATAAATGAATTTGTCTGATTTCTGCTAAAGCTAAAGAACTAGTAACAATATAATAAGGAATTTCAATCAAATGTTAAGTCCACACCACAATCATAGAGATCTTAAAAATGATACTGTGGCAATGATAAACCTTCAGACATGCTCCACAGCTATGCCTACTCACGAGAGGATGCTGTACCTCTTTGTCACCGCCATAAGAATGAAGTATCTGTCACGCCTTGGCGACGGAGACCATTGTCAGGGTTTCAGCACATTCGATTCTCCTTGGTTCATCTCAATCACACGAGCATCATCGTTGAGACATTTCACCCCATAAGAGTGGAGATAAAACAATACTTAAATCCACCCTCATGAAAGGCCTCGTTTGGGATCCGTTAATTGCTCTGTAATTTTGTCAATCCATTATGACTTCTAATAATTTATTTAAAGTTATCAAATGACGATACATAAATTTCAAATCACATTTACAGTATTTTTTTTACATGGCTCACACTAAGAAGTTTAGACAGTGTTACATGGGATGATCACTTGGCAGTTCTAATCATTGCATATCCTAGCTTGTTTTGGATTTCTGCAATAATTTGCATGTTTCCTTCATGGTGTTGCAATTTTTTCGAGCACTCAATACATTTTAACACAAGGCTATTGATAAGGAATTCTAACAGGGCAATGTAGCCTTTTACCTCAATATTCTACAATTTGAAAGAAATTAAAAGTTAAACTGTTAAACTAAAGAGAAAAAGGCTTCAGTGTAACTGGTTCTCCTCGGAATAAATTAAAGATAGGGGAAACCTGTCAATTACGAAGAGATTAGGGGATTAGTGACTCATTTAAAATAAGCAGTGAAGCAAATTAAAGGTGTAGGGCAGGGATGGCGAACCAGTGGCACGCGACACAATATTTTTGGCACGCCAGCAATCAAAAGGATTTGCATTATATTTTAGAATTTCAAAGTTCACTATTAAGTATTGCGAACAAACGTGAGTGATCGGTCGCGGAACAGCGGGGAGCACACTCGTTTGTTATTGTCTTGCCTTAGTTACTTGGTAGACTACAATTGCTTATGATGTAAAGTATGTCTACACATAGCATAGTCAATTTCATAGACACAACTCTATTTTAAAGTTTATCTGTGTTATATTTACGATTTTTAACTGTTATTTAACATGGCTAGTTCAGCAAAAGAACAAAGTGCAACACAGTAAGTGTAACTGAGAATTTTAAATTTGGTGAACCGAGAGAGAGTGAGAGAAACATGGCATTATTAGTAAAGACGACAAAACGGTGTGCGTTTTACATTCTAGAATGGTGCTATGCAGAACATCGTCAGTAAAACAGTATTTTGAAACACATCACAAACCCTCTTGTCAAAAAAAGTGAACCACTGCAAAAATAATTAATTGCTTAGAAACTGTTTGGCATATGATTTAAATTCAGCATGTATTCTACAAAAAGAGTAAAATCTTACAATCTTAATATAAGCTATTTGTCACTCAGTCTGCAACAACAGAAGTCACACTTATATTATTTTAATTTGAATTACACGTATAACTAAAACATTTCTAACTATACAGTATAAAAGGGTTTTTTTGTTGTTTTTTGTTTTGTTTTTGTAGTGAATAAGAGTTTTCTGTTGTTAGTATTTAGTTTTATTATTTTCCCAACAATCACAAGTCAAAATTATTTGACGATACGTCTATACCTCAATAAACGCTTCTTGAGAAAAAATGACACGTTGATCCATAAAGGTTCACCACCCCTAGTGTAGGGGGTTGAGATTTATTTTTCGAGTCTAAACTAGATTGTGAATGATTTTAAATTGAATTTAAAGAAAATAAAAGCTTTCATTGGGATACTGCAGCATAACTTGATATTGTATCCCAAAATTAGATTATTTTGCTATATATCTATGTTGAAACTATATATAAATATATATATCATAATGTGTGTGTGGCGAATGGTTGAGACTTTCTTTAACAATAATCATATTGAATTATTATTGATGTTGTTATAGTTGCATTGATGAGGCAGTTTTTTGTTAGATGGTATAATCCAGTTTATTTTACATTAACCCTTTATCTACCGCATTATGATTTACTGCAATTTTTTTTATGTAATATTTTTTTGGATCACTACATTAAAAATTAAGGTATATATATAAACAAAATACTCAAATTTGGGAAATTTAATCCGTGAGAGCTAATTAATTAATTACAGATGTTCAACTGTAAAATTAATTTATATACACTGTTCACTTAAAATAAAGAGTCAAATCGTTTTCTAAGGTTTTCATTAACATACAAAAAAAAAGACACTTAAATTTTGACATTAACTATTTTTTCGGGTCAAAAATGACAATCTTCGCAATCCGCTGAAAATGCAGTCAGCTGAAAAAGCAGTCAGCTGAAAAAGCAATTTCTGCCACAAAACTATTCGCCTTCCCCACTAAAATACTCATCATAGAACCCGTGTTGCCATATATCTTGGTAGAGTAGATTTCAAAGAATACTCCTGCTAAGTATCGTAAGAATATTCGTAAAAATGATTATTCCATGTAACTTTAAAGTGAGTAGTACTTATAAGTACCGTCGGTTGATAAAGGGTTAAACAAAAACACAAATACGGACGACACAACAAAGAACACAAAATACAAATACGATACGAGCAAATACGATAAGCATGTTGTATGACGAGAACAACAGGCTGGCTGAATTTTCCAGGGAATCTCGAGCTTTTGTAAGAAGGGGTAACCGGAAGTTCCAGTCTCATATGAATTACGTGGACGGAGCTTGTGATTGGTGGACAGATATCGTACTAGAATGTGTTATGTAAGTTTACTTTAAATAAGATAAGGCTTTAAAATTTTTAAGATATACGATTACGATTATCCCGTTATGCTGGTAATCTCAAGTTAATTCTTTACGTGCGAGTCCTGAAGGTTCAGGGCCATTACAAATTAAAAAGTTGCTTAAGAGGAAATTAAAGGGAATTATTACACATATGCATAGCCAAATAATTAAAGAAGAATTTTAGCTCCTGAATCCCTCTTAATTAAGTCACTTTAAATTTAACTATGCAAAGATTTAAAAAAAAGATGCTCTACCTGTTAGCATCCTAAGCCTAAAATGAATGGCTAGATCAGCAGAAATTCGGTGAATTTCTTTTTGGACGCCTTTTATACACTCAATTTCGGATTTTCCAACTTGCTGTTTTGCTTGCCTATTATCATCATGACTTGGATATAGTAAAAAGTCCATCTGAAGTGTTCTAGAATCGTATTTTTAAAATCATTTGAAAAGGCTTAATAAAGACATATTGGAATATATATATATATAATGATTGCAAACACAACATTTGCGTAGTATATACTCGTAGAGAGAGAGAGAGAGAGCAGAACCTAATTCATTCAGATTAACCTGGGATCTTGATCATCCGTATTAAATAAAATAGCCTATAAAAGGAACCAAGTACATATATAAACGCTCTATACAGTAAAAAAAAACTATATTTTGAAGTAAGACAAAACAGTAAATAACTAGGCAAAAGAGAATTCAAATCAATACAGTACTTACATATGTATAAGGTCGAAAAATGCTACTTAGAACATGACAACCTAGGTTCCTCTTTGCAGACTTTACAGTTTGTGTTTCTATCTGAGCTTTTTATTGCTTTATCTTGAATCTTGTAAATGGCTTTCCGGAGAAGTCAACATCATATATAGTAAGAGGTATGTCTGCAATTCACTCACTGTTAGACCGATTCTATCCTCATAACTTCCCGGCAATTAAAATGTGATAGGAATGTGAAAGGGTTATAATAATAATAATATTAGGAAAGAAATCACTCTGTAAGTTTTTTTCTTTATTTTTTTTTTTTTTTTTTTTTTTATCCCCCCAAAAAAAAAAAAAAAAAAAAAAAAAGAAATACCAAAATCCTAACATAAAATTAATTCCCTGAAAAGAAAATAAGAACATCAGTGAACTATTGTTATTAAATTTGCTTGTTTTTAATGATATGCACACACAAGAGTACACATTTAACAAACAATTTTAGAAAAATATTAAAAATTATAAATATTTTTTGAGAGTAAGAGAGTATATTTAGTGTCACACAAAGAATCAATTTTTTATGATCTAAAAGAATCTATATATACTCATTTGGTTTTCTGTCTCTTTGTCATAACAATTGAATCCAATTTCAAACGGAGGAAGATACCGACATCCGTTCCTATTTTTCAATAATAAACTGAGAAGAAATAATGCTTTTTCTAGGTAATAAAATTTTAAAAGCATATCATAAAAATTTCCGAATGCTTTTATAGCTAAGAATGGAAAAATAAACCCCCGTTTTGAATCTATGATTATTCAAAAGCTGCGCCGTAAGAGCTTGAGGAAATTTGCCCAGGCTTTTTATTTGATTCAATAAAAAAGTTGGACTTACTATTGAAGGTAAACGTAAAGAAAATAATGCAGATTAGGAAATATATGTTTCATAGGTATTACAATATGTGAAATGAAATATCTGTCAAGCCAGCATTTTGTAAAAAGGGGGCTGTATGGTGAAATCGGCTATAGCTGCATCTCTATTTTTTTTCTTCAATTTCCTTTTGAGAATACATTATGCAAATAAATTGTAAGAATTAAGAAGAGATGAGTAAGTCTGCATGTTCTTCAGCAGACAGATGATAATAATTCCTGACATGAAAAGATTAATAGTACTTTACTCCCCTCTTTCCGAACATAGATTAAAATACAAAACATGATTCCGCTTTTACTTACCGTAAAATCCGGGGTATAACAGCCACCTATACTTTCAAGCTGCCCTTTTTACTTTTTAGATACATTAGCCATGTAACGCACACCCTCTTTTTTACGAAGAAACTGAAATGTAGGTGAGCAATGCTCTTATGCTTTGAAGTCCGTTATTCGAGGTATTATTCCAAGCTTCAGAAAAAAATAGTATACTTCAAGACCTACAGCCCTTCAGGTTCATAAGGAATATCGTTTCTTTTAAATAAACGGTATTTTGATGTATATAGAAGTCTAATTTTCTTACTATGCTCATCTTTTTTTAAAAAAAATTTTTAAAGCTCTCATTTTTATATCGGTGTATAACGCGCATCTGTAAATTTCGATCTTACATTTTATGTTAAAAAAGCATGTTGTATACGCCGGCTTGTACGGTAATTGTTTAATCACTGCTTAAATAATTAAGTTATCTATCATCCTCTGTTAAAACCAGATTAATTGAATAAAAATAAACATACACATCATTATCCTTACGTTACTTGGATTATTTTGCTGTCATTACAATTATTTTGCTTTCCATATGTACTTAGTCGGATACTATACTACCCTTTTGGAGCACCCGTTTCGGGGTTACATCTGTATAATCCGAAACAAATTAGAGTGAAGAAAGTTAAAAAAAATCTAATACTAAGTGCAGAATACGACTTTTGAACTCTAAATGTAAACCCCACAATGCTTTACTTTCGGACCCAGGTCAAAACTTAACTAGAGTAAATATGAAAGAATTTAATGGTATTTATAAGGTCGTACATAAATGAGGAGAGTTTAGCTTAAACTGATAGTGTTTAGACTACAGAAATTTAGTTCCCATCAATAAAACTAAGTTACAAAGTTATTAAAACATTATGCATAAGAGCTTTACAATAGTAGCGTAATCTTATTTCCTTCTTGTGTAGTTGCAAGTGAAAAAATGTCTTGATGTCGAACAATTTATTTGGTTCTTAATATCTCAGCCGGCGCGGAAAATGAGTATCATAAGAAAAAAGGAGTTTACCTCTATATATCTTACTTTTGTTTCCATACACTTCCATCCTTCCATCGTACACGCATCAAAATTCACTTGATTATTCTCTCTATCCGAACAGGGCTTTGTGTTTCAACTGATGTAATGTACCATCTTTTGTAAGTTCAATGGAATGGTTACTTTTAAAAAATAAAATTAGTTGGAATTTATTTTTTTCAATCAAACATATCTTTATAACTGATAATCTTACTACAAACTTTGTATATATATATATATATATATATATATATATTGGGCGTAAGAGAGGGGACATTCTGTCTTCTTTTTTCTAAAGAAGAAATTATTTTTCGAATATTTTCATTTAAAATATAAAGTCCTTTGTTAGTTACAACTGTCTGCCAGCTTTCTGGCAGCATATCTAACCCCCTGTGAAAAAAGTTCTCTGTTTTGGAGACAAATTATTCATCCACTACCAATTGGGCACCCTCATACTTTATGTATTCGTTTCCATCAAGAAAGTTCTACAGTGACATGAACAGATGATTATCAGATAGTGCAATATATGAGGAGTATATGCTGGCTGAGGTCTCCTAACCCAGCTCTGCAATTTTATATGCGACGCTCCTTGCTACGTGTAGTCTAGCGTTGTCGTGATGAAGAATTACACGCTTTCTGTTGGCCAAAGAAGGACATTTATATTGTGAATTCATTATTAAAAACATCAAGTTGCGAACAGGAACGAACATTTCATTTTCTTTCAGCAACTCATAGTGCACTATACCCTGGCTGTCTCACCAACAACACAACATAACCTTCTTCTAATGCACGTTAGCTTTGGATGAGGGTGGCAGTGTCTCCTCTTTGTAAACATATGCTAATTTTCTAATCACATGTTTAAATGCTATCCACTTTTCATCTTCAGTCACCAAGTGGTTCAAAAACGGTTCCTTTTTGTGACGAGCAAGATTTGGAAAACATCGAAATTCTGTTCATTAGAGTTTTTCGCTTAATTGGTGTGGCACCCAAACAGAGAATTTGGACATGAAACCAAGCCTTTTAACCTTTTTAGGACGGCTGGCCGATCTAAAGGCCAAGAGGAACAGACCCTTAAAAGACGGCTCTGGCCACTACAGCCCCTCTTAACAGCTTTCGAAACAGCATGAGGCCTCTTACAGCCCTGGAACATCATTTGCTTGACCGGTTTCTTTTGTATTTAAAAGGGAGGAGGATACAGTTCCCTCTTTCAACCTTATCTAGAAATCCCTCTTTTTTCCCTTATCCTTAAATTCTCACTAGCGGATAGTGTATAGTTATTTTTGTAAGCGATTTTGCCACTCGATTACTTAATCATTTCATTTTAAATTAATTAGATTCCTTTTTAAAAAAAATGCGTAAACGTAAAAGAGGACTTACCACTGAAGAGATTCAGAAAGTTTTAGCTGATTTAGAAGACGAAATTTTTGATGATTCTGATTCTGATTGTGAGTTAGAAAATGAGGAAGATGATTTAGATCAATCTTTAAATTTAAATCCAGAGGTCAAAGATGAGGTTGTTTCCGAAGAACAAAGTGAAATATTCTGGGTTGACCCACGGCTAACCCATAAAGCGACAATTTTACCTTTAACAGGAAATAATGTGATAAAAGGAGCCGCTGTACCGTGTGTCACAGAAACTGATTTTTTTTAACTGGTGTGATTTTTTTAAATGATTCTTATTATAATTTCTCATACTAAAGAAGGACATTACGTATTTTCTTAATGCATGTTGTTTTTTTTTACTAATACACGCATAGCTCTCTCTATATGCATCTGCCAAATTTAAAAATACTTCAGTTCTACATTTTTATTAATTTTTATACCTGTAAAACTACTTAAAAATATATTTGTGGAGAACTTTAAGCAATTTTTGCATTCAATTTTTGATGAAAATTTATGCATTATTACACAATGTATTAATGTACAGAAACGTATTTTTATTGTTACCTTACGTTATGCTTGATGAAGAAATTTTTTAAAAATTTTATATCGAAACATCAAAAAAAAAAAAAAACCTTTTTTAAATTCTGTATAAACAACAAAAAACGAATAAAGAAAAGATATTTGCAACGACAAAAAAATTACAGAAATATTCATTACAGATTCTTAAAATTATCCATTTTAGTCCTTCGAATTTATTTATAAAATGCAAGAAACTAACTTCGATATTTTTTACTATGACAATTGATGTATAAAAGATGAGTCTTCGAAACAGAAACTATTAATTCCAATATTTTTTCTTTCAAATTTGTAGAAAACGTATATTACGAGTTCTTCAGCATAAGAAAAATACCCCGATTTATACAAAAACCTTAAAAGCAAAAATGAAATCCTTGTTTTGGTTATATATTATACTTTGAAAGTTCTACAGTGTTAGATTTCCTGATTTAAAAAAAATTAAAATAAGTTTCCTTTATAATATATATATATATATATAATAATTATAAAAAGTTTGCAAAATGCT
>BMAV01016792.1:7937-20643 GCA_019973955.1 Trichonephila inaurata madagascariensis | reverse complement strand
GGGGGGGGGGGGCGATATTCGAAGCTAAAGTCTTCTTTCGTTTTGAAGAAAATCAAAGAAAAATTGTTTTCTGTTATCTGTAACCCGGTTGTGGAGTCTGTGCGTTAAGAAGGAAAGGTTTCTATAATTGTTTTGAATGTTAATAGAAAGAGTTGGCTTCGTTGGAATGTATTGGCTCTATCTTATGCACAAAATCACACACCAAAGTCAGTTCATTATCGCACAAAAATTAGAGCAGTAATCTTAGAATTTAAGCAATATTAGGCAATTCTTTTGAAATTTTATATAAAAAAGTATAAGGATTATTTAAAGGCTAAGAATATAACTTTTTTGTACAAAAAATGAAAAAAGTTAAGAAGCCCCAATATGTTGTCCTTACTCGCAAAAGAAACAATTATAAATAAGAATAATATAATCCTTTTATATAAACAAGTTTACCGAGATACATGAAGCCCCTCGCGCGGCAACTTAAATATGTTTGTAGTCATAATATTTTGTATTTGATATCAGCTTATTGTTTGCGTTTTACTATCAAGTATTCAAAAAATTCAAAGCATTTTCTCTTTTTTACTAATGAAAACAATTTCTTAATGTTGGAAAAAATATAATTTGAAATTTCTGATGTATATTTAAAGAATTTATTTTTAGGAACATGAGGTAAATTGATAAATTATTAATAGTTCATTTACGAGTTCTATTAAGGTCAAAGTAATAAGACGGACCTCTTAATTTAAATGACGATCAAGTAACGAGAACGATAGCGGAGCTAGAACCCCCACTTCTTATTTCCACACCACGACAACGTAAGGTTTTTGATTTAATGCGTATCAGCACTGCTACACAATGGAACCTCTAATCATGACCACTTTTCAATAAAAACATGTAGAGACTACAATGTCGCACAATTCAACAAGGGCCAACATTTATAGGCTTAGAATATTCACATTTTATAGCATAATGCGAAACACCTGCTATTCATTTCATTTATTTACCACAGTAAATGTTTTATCATAATTTTCAGCTTATATAAAAAGAATTAGATCAAATTAAAATAAGATTTTAATTTTTGAAAAATGCTTGTTAATAAAATGTAGATTTAATCTTAGGATTCGTTGAGTACTATGAATTCTAATGTATCACAATATAATGGATTACAGAAAAATAAAAAATGACAATTATACATCAAATCTATCATTCCTTTATGGAACATATATATGAAAATTCTTAAGAGGATTTAAATTTTTAAGATTTTTCTGGCATGTTCTAAAAAAGAAAAACAATTATAAATTGAGTAACAATGAAGTTTCCAAAAAAAAAAAAGCATAGTTTATTTATGACAATATGTTTATTGACATGCAGATGCTGTGAATACTTGTAAGAACTTTTAAACTTTTACTTCATTATCGATTTGAGAAAGTCTGAACTTTACATTATAACATAAAGAGACAAGATCAGCAATTTTGCTTTTTATTTTATTTTGTATTTTTGATTATAATTATGTGTAATTTATGATGAATCATATTATTTACTTCTTATTTCTAATTTGACTATTTTAAGTTTTAATACCAGGTGCGTACCAAATTCCTGCATTTAAATGAATTAAAAATAAATTTAAAACATTTTATAACTATTTTAATAAATTTACTAAAAATCAAAATATAAATAAATTTTTCTTATATAAAATTAATTAAAAATTTGGATTATTTTACTGTACCTTTTTCTACAAAGATATAGGCATTTAATTTTTTTATGAAATGCTATATATTATCACCACTGTTTTGTGCTATTTTTCTCAATGCTCTTAATAATATTGAAGAGGAAATCTAGGTGAAAAACAGCTTAAATTGTAAATTTTTTTTTTAAATGTAATAATTAAATTTCTTGAATTTTCTTGAACTGAAAACATTAATAATTACTGCATTGGATTCTGCAAGAAAACATGTTTCCCCAAGAAAGGGAGACTATTCGTGTTTAGGGACTTTCTAAGCCGTGAACATCCTCACTCTTCAGCGGGGTACCAACGACAACCCAGCTTCTTTTGTCCGCCGATGTATGGTGCCATCAATCAGCTTCAAAAAAGGGGGAAGTAAACTTTGCTGGAAGCGCCGTCTTTAAGGGCATTTTTCTCACAAAAACCGCCGTCTCCAAAAGGTTAAGTTTTAAGATTTTATAAGAACTTTTTCTGCATTATCCAAATAATTATTATAGATTTAATATGTCCTAATTGCATAATTAACGAGATTTTTGATGACATACGATGCAGAATATGATTTTATTTCCAAATAGAGTTGATCAAGAATCTTTTTACTTTTAAACATTTACATTAAAAGTATTTGATGTAATATATTTTAAACTCCATCGATTTAAAAATTCATTAAATATGAGATAGCAGAAATTATAATGCATGTTTTACATATTTAAATCTTCTGATTAAATATCACTAATCATTAAGTAATTCATTGAATTTGTACATATAATACGAGTAATATTTTTCTAGGGGATATACAACTGTTTACTTAATATGTATAAAAAATTCTATTAAAAAGACATAATTGTCTAGTATTTTGAATCATAGTTATTAAATTATTTAAAATGAAACTACTAACATTTTTAAAGAAGAATAGCGAGTTAAATTATCTTATTATTAACAATTAAAAACGAGTTAGAGAATCTTATTCTTAAAAATCAAAAAAAAAAAAAAAAAATCGATGATTAATTACTAGTATTAAAGTTTTTTTTCAGCTTTTAAGCCATAAAATTTTATTTAGCTTTCAAAGAACTCTTAATATTATTTCTTAATAATTAACGTGACGTTTGCGTTTTTAATAAGAAGTTATGAAACCAGAAAATTTTCTCGAATTAAATCTGTTTTTCGTACAGGTTTTTTAATCTAAACTCTTAGCTGTGACGGAAAGATCTGACAGTCTCTTTTTCTTTATTAAAAATAAAAAGGATGCAAAAGTATAATGTGAAGTGCTATTATAAAAAAAATTGCTGGTGTGTCATAAATATTACGAAAGTATTTATGGAAAACAAGCGAAGAAAAAATGTGTTAAGTTTTTTAATGGAAAGAGAAGATATACATACTCAAGGTCACACATATCATCTCAATTAAAACTAAGTCAAAGTTTAATTTCTATATGACGAAACAGTTTTTCGGAAATAAGAACTTGAAAAAGATGACAAAATTTATCCTCTTCACAGAGAAAAAAAATTATAATACTTTTCAAACTGAAAGGTATGCATTTACTAGCTGGTATACCCTTTCTTCGCACGGGTGAACTGAAAAATAAAACAATACAGATTGAAGGATAAAGAAGTTTTTATTGAGTTAATTTTTTACGTGAATTACAAATTAAACAAAAAAGGCTTTTTGCACATCTCAGCTGAAAAAAATAAAAAAAAAACACGTTTGTTAAATTTTAAGTCTGTAGATCTAATAGCTGATAAAAAGGGGTTTTTTTTTATTTATAACTCCCCGTAACTCTCTTGAGGGTCGATTGAAATACCTTCCTAAACTGATCTCTGCTTAGCAAAAGTAACACATTGTTACAAATTTTGTGTAATGAACGCTTAAAATAGTGTAAATAATTTATATCTGAAAGTGTAATACGTTAATATTACTTTCTGTTGTATTTATTTTATGTTGAAATTGTAATATTCGCAAGCAACGCCACTTCTTAAATTATATTAAAGGATTCAATGAAAAACAAAGCGAAATGTTAGCGATAGAGTCAAGTTGTCAACTATCTAGCTACTTTCATCGCTCGAGCTTTATTAGAGCTTTGGGAAATATTAGACTTACTCTTTCACGGCATAATTCTTAGTGGGTACTTTTTCTACTCTTCCAAAAAGTACAGTGGCCCCTGTAGCCAAGTGGACAAGGTATCGGATTGTCACGAGTTCGAGTTCGGTACCATTAAAGACCCGTCGTGTAGGGGAGCGATGCACGTTAACCCTTTATCTACCGCATTATGATTAACTGCAGTTTTTTTCACGTAATATTTTTTTTTGGATCACTACATTGAAAATTAAGGGATATATATAAACAAAATACTCAAATTTGGGAAATTTAATCCATTAGAGCTAATTAATTACTTAAAGATATTCAACTGTAAAACTAATTATATACACTGTTCACTTAAAATAGAGTCAAATCGTTTTCTAAGGCCTTCATGAACATACAAAAAAAAAAAAAAAAAAAATAAGACAATTAATTTTTGACATTAACTATTTTTTTCTGGACAAAAATGATAATCTTTGCGATCCGCTGAAAAAACCGTCAGTTCGTTCTGCTATAAAACTATTCGCCTTCCCCACTAAAATACTTATCATAGAACCCGTGCTGCCATATACCTTGGAAGAATGGATTTCAAAGAATATTCCTGCTAAGTATTGTCAGAATATTCGTAAAATTGGTTATTTTAAAGTGAATGCTACTTATAAGTACCGTCGGCCCGGCGTTGCACGGGCTTTCTCTTTCTCTCATGACGCTAGCAATTATTGTGTGTTTGTACGCGTGCAATGTGTGAGTGATTTCTAAATTTATTTCATTAAATTTCCCTTTTTCGAAATTTGTTCCACTTATTTTCGATTTAAGGCAGGTTTCTTTTCCCTCTCTCTAGCCCGGCATAACACGGGTTTTTTTTTAGTGTAAAATTATTGTTCCCTGTTCCCCTCCCCCTCACAGATAAGATATAGCTTCAAATTTCGATGTATGACATACAAAAAACGATATTGCGTTAGTTAAAAAATTATTAATGTGAAGCAATAAAAAGAAAACGATTCTGATGCTAAGAGTAAAACAAAAAACTTTCATCATTTTTTAGTAACATTTAGTTTCTAAGAAACTAAAATAATAAAATAAATTTCAGATTTTCTTGAATCAATCAATCGTTACATATAGTTAGCTAGCTTAAAAATGTCTCTAAATTGTATTTTGATTCAAAATAATAGACGATGCACTTTTTAATTAACAAATAATTTAGGCATGAAATAATAGAAATAATCCTTTTAAAAAAACATTTATATATTAATAAAATCCATTTTCTATAAGTAATAAATAAAAGAAAAATTTACAGATAGCTATTGAAACGATTGCTTTTTCAATTCCTACTATTAACTCACACTATCTATATATTTATTTGTTTGTTTATAGTTATTTATTTATCTTGGTGGAATTTTCAATCGTTAATAAAGTACATTTTAAAGCTCTTAATTGAGCTGACATTTTATATACATGATCATTTTGGATGACAATACAATAATTTAATTATAATTAATAAAACTGTAATTGATTAAAACTAATTATTTAAAGAATTACAAATGCAGCTACGTTGTCATCATTTTTATTTGGTGACTTAGCTACCATGTTGGCGACTTGTGTCAAAACTTGAAAAGGTTTTTTTCTCACGTTTTAAAGCATTCAGTTGAACTGAAATTTTATATACACGATTGTTTTGGATGACAATACGATACTTTAATGATAATTAATAAAAATTAATTACCACTTAACTGCCCTTTGTCATATGCTTATACATATTTATATTAATTGTAACTATTTAATAAAAAGTAGCTAAAATAAAATTTTTCTTTGTTGATCTAAGTAGGAATTGACTTAAATTTTTTTTTATATTACTTGTTTTTTAATGCTTGAATAAACATATATATATATATATATATATATGTGTGTAAGTTATAAAAAAACAGTATAGGGGAAAGCCTAGATATATATTTACATGTACTGAAAAAAATATTCAAAAAGAGAAAAAATAACTATCTGATAAAAATATTTTGATATTTTATTTTAATTTCATAGTTTTTTCATTCTGCTGTGTTTAGTAAATTATTTAAACACGTATCGGACGAAAGAAAGTATATTATACAAAACTAACATATTCATTATTTTATTTACGGAATAAATTAAAAGCGAGCGCGCACTGAGTCATGGCGTAGACAAAACAAAAGAGAAGGTTTTGCTTCACACAAGAAAGATAGATATGTGCTGTCATGGGCTTTTTTGCAAATGGCAGAATTTTTTCCTACTTACTAGACAATTATCGTTATATTTTGGACACTTCACACAATATCTTTATAAATTATAGCCTATGTGTTATTTTGACGTATTAGCTATGTTATTGTAAAGTTTCATTAAAATTCATTCAGTTTTTTTTTTTGCGTGAAAGAGCAAAAAACATCCTCGCAAACTTTCAAGTTTAAAATATTAGTAAGGATTAAGGATTATGCTTGGCTAATATTTAAAAGTAAATTAACATTCAAATTATATAGCCTATAAAAACAAAACGAAATATTATTTTTAAAGCTGAAAAACTGAATTACTTAAAGAATTCATTAGTGTTTTGTTGTCGCTCGGAAAAAAAATTTCACGAGTTCTTCATCAGTATCATTTTTATTCAAAAAACTAAACATAAACAAATTTTCTTTAAAAAGACTTTTATAAAACTAAATGGGAGTATGTTATTTTTTTCTCCTTTTTTAAAAAGTGTGAAATTACTTCGTGTTTTTAATGAATAACAAAATAAATTGCCAAGAGACTTAAGTACGAAAAAAAACCATTAACGGATGTTTCGCTTAATTATTAAATTGATAATACTACATTTACTTAAGCCAATGCTGAACTTTTTTCATTCTGTATTATCCCTTAAGAGCATTTTAAAAAGTTCCTGTTGCTTTGCTTTTGAAAGGTGGTGAAAAGTTAGCTTGCTTTTTTAAAAAAAATGAACTAATTTTATCCTCAAAAGAGTTTTTGTTTTCTTAGAGATATTTATAACTGGTGTTGATAATAATTAATTGGTACAAATTTTAAAGAACCAAAAAAAAAGCCTGAAATATGTTTTAATACATAAAAAATGTAATTGAAAATGTGTTGGCAACTAAATAGGAATTTTTTGTTAATTAAAAATCTCCCTACTTATTTTAGGACTAAAAAAAAACTGCTTTTAAAATAACGCACTGAATTGTATCATTTTGAGATTTAATATTTTCCATTCTCTGTGCTCGAGTTAAATATAAAAAAATCTTATATTACTTCGTAAATATGTTAAAGTTTAAGGCATATTTAAGGCAAAGAATTTCTATTTAAATCAAGTGGGAGTGAGACGTAAGTTTCAAACTTAGAAATAACTGATTTAATGAAAAATTTTTAACCTGCTATTAGAGGAGTCAAATCAAATAAGAGTAAAGTCAAATTTTCTCTAATAAACACATTTTGAGTTAAAATTAGATTGTTACATAAGTTTATTTTGCTCATATTGGATATGCTGTCTCTTTATTGGAACAATAGTTGAATTCTACGCATACTATGAAATGAGAAATTGATTCATTTATGAAATAATTGATGTGCCAATTTATCCAAATTAGAATGATCCTCATTTACTGTCCTTAGTTTTGCATATATATGCATTACAGAATACTCTGAAACTCCACAATTAATAGTTCAAAAATGATTAATACTTCATAAAATACAGAAGGCAATTTAATTTCACATAAGTAGATAAGACTTTGCCTTTCGATATATTTTATTATGTACACTGAAGTGTCACTGAATTAGGGATAGCAAGGGCTATGCAAACTGTGTAGCGCTGCGCATCATTTATGTGCAAGTGAGGGCACTGTGGTAACTGCGCATATAGCGCGTACTGTGGTTGTTCTGAATTAGTTGTTGGAATTGCCAGTATGGGTAAACTGCCTGATTTAGACGCCTTCGATCGCGGACAAATCGTAGGTGCGCGAAGCATGGACAATTCAATTTTCGAAATCGTCAGACAGCTTGGATTTTCAAGGTCAACAGTGTCAAGAGTATACCAAGAATACATGGATGGTGGACAAGCAAAGGACAATTAGCCTTGACAGCGTGTGGTGAGAGACTGCTCAGGCGTATTGTACGTATCCAGCTAAGTCAAACATTAGCTAAATTACTACCCAGTTGATTGATGGTGCCAGTCGTGCAGTCAGTAAACGGACTGTGCAACGCTCGCTTCACCGTATGGGTTTCGGGAGCCGTCCAACTATGAGAGTACCATTGGTCAATGCTCGCCATCGGGCTGCACGTCTTGCTTGTTCAGGAGAGCACAGAGACTGGAGTGTAGAGGACTGGAAACGAGTAGCATGGAGTGATGAGTCTCGATTCCGACTCTTTAACACCGACGGGAGGCGGAAAGTATGGCATCAGGCTCATGAAGCCATGGATCCTGCATGCCAGGGTGGAACTGTACAAGGCATGGTGGCTCAATCATGGTCTGGGGTGTTTTTTCGTGGAACTGTTTGGGATCTTTGGAGCGTGTACCAACCTCCCTCAATGCAGTTCGGTACGTAGAGTTGCTGGGTAATCACCATCCGCTTATGCTGTTCTGTTATCTGCACAGTAATTGAGTTTTTATTAAGAGAACTGTACCTTTTACAAGTCCCGGTTCGCTACTGGCTGATTGGATGAGCATAAGTCTGACTTTTCTGCCATAAGTTGACCCCCTAGAAGCCCAGACTTAAATCCTATTGAACTATTTTGGGATATTTTGGAACAAGGCGTGAAAGGCCATCACGCAGCACCAACAAACCTTACTGAATTAGTGACAGCTTTAGCCAATATTAGGCAAGTCATTCCCGAGAAACGTTTCTAGAAACTTGTTGAATCTATGCCTCGTCGTGTGGCAGCTGTTATTAAGGCCAGAGGAGGCACAACTTATTATTAGGTAGGTATCCCTAATTCAGTGGCACTTCAGTGTATTAAAGATCAAACACAAGCAAGAGAAACGAACATTTTGATAGTTATTATTTTAATTTCCCAGATTTTTCCGAACATAAGTCAATCCGTATATAAGCCAAGAGTGCATTTTTTCTACAAAAACTTACCCAAAATTCTAAGTCCGCTTATAAGTCGAATTATAGACAAAATAATGTAACTTTAAACATGTTGCCATAACAGCGATAATGTTGTGAAACGGATGGAATATTTTCGAATCAAATTACTTTTAAGTAAAACGCCAATCGCCAACGACGATAATTCTTTTCTGGTAGCCTTATTAGAGGCTAAAACATTTTCTCCCATTCATTTGTTACCTTGTCCACGATTTGTGCTAATCATATTTTCTGTGTCATTTTTTTATATGAAAGGAAAGAAAAATTTGTATAAGGCATGGGATCCTCGACCTATATTTCATGCCTTAGAGGGAAATTTGCTGTATGAGGCATTCAGACATCCCAGTGACTGAATGTAAATTTTACGAATGTGAAACTCGGATTCAAACGCTGACTTGGAAAGATTTATTTTTAACAATAAAAGTTTCGTTCAAAATATACAAAAAATTAAATTAAAATAGCTTGCATGTGGATAATTAAAATTAAAAAAAACATTTTCCCCTTAACTACGGGTTTTTTTTTAGAATCGTGGATCCCTGTACATAGTCGACCTCTTTACTTTAAATTTAAAAATGCTCAATGCTGCTTATACACCGAAATATTCTATACATAGATTTTAGCTTGTGTTGAAATTCTCTTTTTTTGGGATACCCATTTATTGGGCCCATATTTTTCTAGGTTAAAAACCAAAAATTTTCAAATTCCTGACATTTTCTTATAAGTAAGCTATATATTATTATTTTATATTAAAAAAAAGAAGAAAAAAAAGAGAGAGAGAGAACGTAAATGTTACAATTTTTAAAGCAGAAATTATCGCCGTATAAAATTACAATCATTTATATATTGAAAAAAAAATTGTCTCTCTAAGCACACTATGTCACTTCTGTGCGAGTAGACTTAAAATCTTTTCTTGTGACGGGCTCACGCGTCTTTTCTGTAACATAACCTCTGGGTTCTTTGACGGCCAAGATTAATGGCAAATCTTTTCCAACCCAAATCCAAGAAGTGAAATGCAATTGTAAATGCAAATAAGATAGCCTTTTAAAGAACAGAAGTTTTAGTAAGCGGGATGGCAATTTAGAGAAAGTTCTGTTTGGAAAAGATAGAAGTGTAATTTGACGGCCTACCAAAGATTAACGGATTCCTAGCCATTACTACAAGGTGCATACTATTGCACGCGTGCCTAACAGTCTCTCTGAAAGTGATTGAACCGTCGCTTGATTCAAAGTAGGACAGATTATTTGATATTAGAACTCGTAATATTATCAGAATTGAAAGTAGGCTGATAATATAATTATTTAGATAAGTGATCCAAGTTACGCGATCAGGTTTAGCTACAGCTGCGTGTTTGGTTTATTCTCACTTAATATAAGTTTATCCAATTTATTAGAAATTTAAGTTAAACTCTTAATAAAGTCATATTAAGAATTCTAAAATGTCGATTCATTTCGAGAATCCCACACCTCTAATTCACGCTGACAACCAAAGATATGGTTGCCATAGAACGACCATATCACAGTCTTTGTAAAAGGTTATGTATATCTATAGCTATTTAAATTTATGCATGTATGTAAGTATGTGTATAGCCCTAAATTTTTTCTAGCACAAAATATCTTTCAAGTTAAATTTTATTAGAAATATTCAAGTCTAGAGTCCATTGAGCAGCAATTGAAGAAAATATTGGCTTTGCGGAGCCATTGCTTTAGAAAATTTTCCAAAGTTCAGCAAAGAATTCAACATTTCTACAATTATGAATAAAGTAGCCTATTATCGATCCAGCTATCGATTGTGCTGGATTAACAAATTAACTCAATTTACTTAGCTCACTCCTAGAAAGGAATTTATTTTTCTATAATGGAATCCGATCTTCTTTGTTGTATTTGGTAGATAATGGTACAAATCTCTTATGGTTGAAATTTGATTCAAACCCGATCAGTGATTCTGCAAAAGAAAAAAATATAAAGTAGAAAAACTTCTGAGAAACCTTGTATTACGTGCAAAAGACTAATAATATTCCCCCCTTTTTGACATCCTATGATAACTTTATGGATAATTAAATATAAGCGTTAAGCCAAAAGAAAATAAGTTTTTCCTGAGAGCAAAATTTTAATTGAAGTACTATTATATATAAATTATTAAAATACATTTTTGTGACGTCCTTCTGTACCCAAGGTTGCGAGTTCAACCCCGGTCCAAGTCGATGGATTTTCATGATGCAGAAAATCGACAGCGGCCATGTAGTATGATTATACGGCATGTAAAAGATCCCTAGGGGGTGCTCTAGGCAAAATTAAATTGTAGTACAAGTTCGCATTATCAGAGCTCAGGTGCCTCCTTCTAGGAAGGAAACTGGGAGTCAAAACTACCTGCGGTGATTGGTATCCGCCTATATGGTTCCACACTGAAAAGAGATACCTGCTTTCGATTAATGTTCTAGGTAGATTGATGCTGTCGTGTCCTTCCCGAAGGAAAGGAATGTATGTGGACAGAGCCTGTGTAACAAATCGGACTTCTTTACGGTAGATGGCGGCAACACCTATCTCCACCTCCCCAATTTAGGCATGGAACTGGAGGGGAGGGAAATATTCTCCAGCCCCCTGCACACATGGTTTCAGCTGAGATCGCCCACAAGACTTTCGAACCCACTGATTTAACGAGCACGTACTCCGTGTGTACTCGGAGGGTATTTGGTGGCATCGGGCATCTAACCCAGGCCTTCTGATCTGGAGTCCGATGCTCTAACCACTAGGCTACCCATGCCCCAAGTAGATTGATGAACTCTGTTAATAAATGTTTATAATCTGCCATTAGAAACAAAAAAAAACAACATTTGTGATGTATCATATTGCTAATACTAATTTTTGTGTATAATATTTGACTTGAAAGAGCCATTTCAAAAATTTTATTTTAAAAGTAATATTTTCAAAGGAATTATAAATTTTTTAAAAAATGCTTCAATTATATATATACTAGCTTAGGTGCAAGCAAAGTGAAAAATGTTTTCTTTATCAAATAACTGACAAATTACAAAATATTTCATTTTGTGTAACTGAATAAACAGAAATTTAATCGTCTAACATGCCGCTCAGAATTTTCTTTAAAAAATATGTTAAAGAACATAATAAAAATTCATGAATATCCGGAAAAAAATAATAAACTCGAATAAATATCATGTTTTTCGACTTTATCCTTTTTTTATAAAAATTAAAAGAATCTTGACCGCAAAAAAACTTTTTCGTCATTACTGCAAAAATTTATTATAAAGTATTGTTCCGAAAAATGAAAATTTAAATTTGATTGCACGAATAAGCTTTAAAAATCAAGAAAGGTTTTCTTTTGCAAATTTAATGGGAAAAGTTTTATAATTCACTATTCATTGTTTTGCTAAACTTCATTAATTTAGATAACTTCCTCAATGTACAATTCATTTGTTACACAAAATAATAATAACAAAAAGTTGTGCAACGTTCTTTCTAAACGTATCTGTTCTTTCAATTTCTATCATTAGGTACAGAATATTACATTCGATTTTTAATTTTTCGTGTGGAATACTTTAAAAATACACTGCTGGCCACCGTAAATGCAACACCAAGAAAGACAAGAGATAGCACAACAAAATTTATTTTGTAGATAACATGTTGACCAAGTATCAAATGATTAAACTTATAGACTTCTGTGAAATGTGTTTCCTGCCAGAATCAGTAGCCAGAGTAGCCGTCATTGTTTGAGATCACCGCTGCCACACGCCTCGGCATTGATTCAAAGAGACTTTGGATGTGTTCTTGGGGTACAGCAGACCAAGTAGCTTCCACACGTTGCCAAAGTTGATCTG
>BMAV01016789.1:0-90955 GCA_019973955.1 Trichonephila inaurata madagascariensis | reverse complement strand
CCAAGTTATGCATTTAAAAAATTTGTTGAGCCTCTGTCAGAGTCTGATAATCAGGCAAATATTTTTATAATAGAAGCATTTTTCACAAAAGGAGAATATTTTGAAAGTGGGTCATTCTATGCGTTCATTTTTTATCAAAATATTGTAAAATAGTTTTTTATTGTAATACTATTCTTAACCCAATTTTATATACATTGTCTAATCTAAGTGACGCTAAATATCATAAATAATATCCATTTACACGCTTTTGCAAAATCACGGTTCCGAACGTAGTCGGATACCTTAATTAACATTTCGACGTAATCATTTAACAATTATCTCGCTATTTGATTATTATTTTCATTACCATCGTATCTCTATGAAAATTATTCAAATAATTTTTAATTTGACTTCTGCAAATAATTTCATTAGTATAAAATTATTGCCGTCATACGCTAAAGCTATATTCCATACCTCGACAACTTTAGACTTTCATTTATAAAGAGAAACCCGATATCGTCTCTTTAGACCTAAATTATTATTATTAAAAATTAATTAAATTATTATTAAAATTATTAGTTGTTTTGATTTCATGTCGGATTACTGAATTTTTCAGAAGATACAAAATATGCCATTGTTTTCAATCTTGTTTCGATGACTGTTAAGTAATAAAAATAACATCATATAAAAGTATGTCATTCTTCTCAAGCAGGAAGCAAAATGAAGGCCCATTGAATAATTCCAAACGTTGTGTATTATCTGCCATCTATTTAAACACTATTGAAATAAAATTATTTTCCAAAATAGATTTCTTCAGCTATTTCTAAACATTGAAAGTAGCATTTGAAATAAAGGGAATTGAAACTTAACCAGACACCTTAATATTTTCAAAATTCATCATGTTGAAGATCGGAAGGTTCTAAAGTAGGCCAAATATCGTGTTTTTATTTAATGCTGACCCGAAGTAAGAAAATCGGTCACCCAAACTTCACTATGATGTTAAAACAGAGTGTCCGGGCTTAAAGTATTCAAAAGTTATGGCTTCTTATTACAGAACTACTGATCTGGATGTCATAAACATTTCATCTGTCTATTAGAAACCCCTCCGAGAATTTTTAGGTCTAATCCAATCGGTCGCAAGTGCGCGAATTATTCGGCAATAGAAGATGATAAACTTTGCCACTGATTTTATTTGTAAAGATGTGGACCCTACAGTAAAAAGTGCAGTGCGCTCTTTGGTTAACGGAATTTAAATCAGTCACGCGTGTACAGCGACGTGTTTTAACATAATGGAACGACGTTATTGGCTTGCCTATTAGACTTTTCAGGACTCCTACAAAATGAATCCCGCCCACCATCAACAGTGTCTTCTGTCACGAAAACTTAAGGATACGTGACAGTTTTTTGGATACCAAAGTTCCCGTCTCCTTTAAAGTTCTTTCCCATTGGTGGATAGATTTTGAGGTCGGAGGATCGACATTTCAATCTGTTCGAACACGTTGCTGCACACGAGTTGTGACGGGGCTTTACCGCGTTTTCATACTAATCCTCTTGGGGAATATTTGGAGTCAGCATTGAGTTAATTCACAGCCAATTTTCTCAAGAAGAAATCGTGATATGCAGATTAGTTAGTAGATATATAGTGAAGGTTTTGTAATCGCGAAAAGAGGAAATGAAACTGAGATGCTGAACGCCGTGAGCTGATGATAAGACATTAAACTTAGAATCGTAATTATAGAACGGGCTTTAGCGAGTTAAAGAAATTAAGGAGGATAAAATTTCATAGCATAACTTTGCTAAAAGATAAGTGGTTAGGATTCCAGGCGCTATTTACTTAGAATTTAGGAATACGTTATATCACTCCTGATTGCCTTCCTATAATAAGACTTGTGTTGATCAATATATTTGAATAATAATAAATTGGATTTATTGTGGCGAACTTGGGTGATCAATCATTTCCTCCTACTAATCTATGTCACGTAGATGAAGAGATGGTACCCCCAGGCAGGGGTATCACAGAGTGACTGATTTAAATTCTGTTAAATAAAGAACGCACTGCACTTTTTTCATGTGGAGTCCACATCTATACTAATGAAGTCAGTGTAACAAGTTAATCGTCTGCAATTACCGAATAATGCGCGCACGTGCGGCTGATCAGACTAGACCCAAAAACTCTTGGAGGGATCTCCAATCCATGGATGAGCAGTTTATTACATTTTGATGGGTAGTTCCGTAATAATAATAAGCCATAACTTTTGGGTACTTTAAGCTCGAACACCCTGTCTAAGTAAGCCTATCCAACAATTCAGAAACAAACAAAACGATGCAATTTCAACCTTCAAAAATATGTATCCTTTTAAAATTCATAGAAAAATCTATGTAGTAAGCAAAAAAAGAAAAAATATTCAAGAATATTTTGAATCTCTAGCGGAATGAAGCACTTTGTTCAAAATACCTCCCCATTACCATAAAATCATTTATGCATGCTGTATTTTTACTAAATGTCATCTTGATAAATTAGTTGTTTGACGCTTGGTTAAATGTAAACACAACTCAACCAAGAACCAAAACCCAAACGAATATTTATAACAGTTTTCTTTTCTTCCCAGTTCCCCTAGAAAAATATATCCTTTGACTTACACCACAAGACATACCATTGGTTCGCGGCTGTCCCGGCACAAAAAAGAAAGGCGTGTAATAAAATAAAGCTTTGCACGGCTCACTAAACTTTGAAGTCGTGCCCAATCCTATATTAGGTTCTATGAGCAAGTTTTTTTCCACCAGATTCGATGCCTCCCCCATTTCTTTTCTGCTCGCCCTCTCCCCCTGCACCAATCTTTCACTTCAGAGGATGGAAGATTTTCTTTTATTATTGCCGTTGTGCGAAGATTTCTCAGATTTATTAAGAGCTGGAATAAACGAACAAGAAAAAAAATAGGGGGGTACTCCAAGAGAGAATGGAAAAGGACAATTAACCAATATGCAGAGACAGAGTTTAGAGAGAAAAGGGCAAGTGAAAAAAGTAACAAAGTAAAAGAAATGAAGGAGTTTTCTTGTTAGGACTATAAAAAAAAGTGGTATTCCGTTCGTTGGTTGTCGTAGTGAGATGACGAGTTTTATTTTCGAAAAGCGAGACAAAGAAAAACGTTTTTGAGTTCTTTTGCAGTATATCGACTGGAAGATAATCAAGCAAATAGCGGCTGTAATAGTGGACTAAGGAGAAAAAAGATAATTCTGAAATAAAAATGTTTAATTGGAATTTCGGAAGAAAGAAAATTTTTCAAACTGGTTTGTTTTTCTGTTATTTCAGAGCTTTTAAGACTTCCTTTTAAACCTGAAAAACATCGAGCACCTTTATATGTATTCTTTCTGAGTATATAGCTAATACGAATGTACCGCAATTAAATACATCATGTATTGATTTGAAACAAATTAAACAATGAAGATCTGTACTATTAATGGATGGGGAAAAGTTGCAGCCCTTGTTAGTCACTTGACTAGAGCACTTAAAGGTAGGTAGAAGACCGACATAGCTCTAGGTGGTATCCCATTTAGTCTGACTCCTACCCTATAAGGGCTTGTCTGGCATGGGAGACCCTACCGGTAGTTAGACTACCACCGGCATAGCTCCCAGGGTTGTCAGAGTACTCAAGCCCCTCCAGCACGTCTAGCTAAGAATACCAATAGAGAAGTAATAGGAATAAGAACCAGAATAAGACCGTTTGGATTGTTCCCCCCAGAGCACCATTGGTATCAAAGTTCTCGTCCTGAAGTCTCTCTGGCTTACGGTTTTAAAAGACAGGATCAAACTCTTCTAGCCTGCTTTCGAAGTGGCCATCTTAAAACAATGAAATTTTTCGAAGGATGCAAGTGCTTTGAAATGTGCACGAACTCTTCTTTTGAGCCGGCCTCGCCTGCTCACCTCCTCGAATGCCTAGAACTCCCCAAGCAGGATTTAGCAGACGATCCCTTGCTGGTGTTGGATGTTTTGAAAGTGTACGAAGTCATGGACCTGGTCTAGCACTGCTTACCAATGGGGGCGTGCAACAACAACAATGAAGGTCTGTACAGTTTCTTAGTAGGGAAGAGTAAGAAATATTTCCTGCCGATTTTGACAAATATAATACCACTGGAAATATATTGGCTCGTGTGGAATTTTTTGATTAAACTACCCGTTATAAATTATATATTTTCAAGGTATCAACCAATATATGTCACCAGATTTCTATATTTGTTTATTTATGGCGTTACAGAATTTATGCAAAAAGCAAAGAAAATTGTAAGGGAAAAGAACGATTTACTGGCAGCCAATGGAATAATCGGTAGCCCATCTGTAATGTCAGGAGCTAACTCCATGCTTGGCTCTACAGGATGGACAGGGATCATGAGTAGCAGGTAAATTTCCGGGTGTATTCCATAGACTTTGGTGGGTATTTTATGTTTCCCCTTTTCCTGGCGCGCTGATACAAGATCCCATCACTAAGGCGATATGGTACCATCTTTAAATTTTTTTTTATTTTTAATATTTGATATATGGTTTTAATTTTATTTTATAAAGGTTAATATTTAATAATAATTCCATAAAAAAAATTTTAATTTGTTGCAAAATGTTTGAAATTTTAAATTTTTTTAAATTTTTTTTAAACTTTTTTAAACCCCCAAGGTTTTTTAAATATGTTTTTTTTTCTTTAAAAAAAATTTTTTCCAAGTCCCTTAAAATATCTACATAAAATGTGAGGGGTTTTTTCCTTACTGCTTTTTTATTTTTTTATTTTTTTTATAAAACACAAAAATTTCAAAAAAACTTTAAATTTTTGATTTTGAAATTTTTAAAAAAAATACAAAAACATGTTAGACTAATTCAATGCACATTTTTACAAAACATACATTTCAGAACATGTATAAAAGTTTCAAACCCTTACTTAAATTTAAAAAAAGCCTTGGGGTTTTTGAAAAATGAATGTACAAAATTCAACATGGAAAAAAAATAAATTTTAAATTTTTCTTTTTTAAATAGCATGAAAAAAAACCTCCAATCTGAAATTTTTATGTAATTTTAATTAGTTTGTTTCAAACTGTTTAACAAATTTTTTACAAATTTACAAGAAAAAAAAGAATATACTTGTATAATGAATGTATAAAAACAAAAGTAATATTTCATAAAACATTATTTTAAAAATTTTTTAAAAAATTACAACAATTTTAGAGTTTATTTCATGCACAGTTCTATACATATACTAAACAACATGTACACAAATATTCATACTTTTTTTTTTTCCATAATTTTAAAAAACCTTTTATAATTTCACAAAATCCATAGGTTTTCCAAAATTTACTCGCAAAAAGCATTTTTTAAGTATTACATAGAGTATTTTTAAAAGATTTTTAATGCATTTTTTTCATAATGACGTATGTTGGGGATCTGATATACCAATATTTTTCATCCAAACGAGAAAAAGTATTGCATTCTTCTTCAAGTTTTCAAAATTGTGTTTTGAGCTTTAAAATTGTCTTTGCATCTAAAACCACCCCCTTTAAAGCTTTCGTTGGCAGATTTGGTACGTTTTTTTGGGCCAGGCATGTTAATTTTAAACTTTTGGAAAATACCCAATTCCTTTTTTCGAAAGCACTTTCTTTCTCTTCAGAACACAGAGTACAAAAATATAGTTAAATTTGTGAACAGAACTTCAAAGAAAACGTAGAATAACTCTCAATAATCAAAAAAAACAATTATTTCATTTTTATTTTAAAAACTATCAGCGTGGGGTAAAAAAAAAAATTTGTTCCTTTTTTTATCAGGTTTTTTTCAGGACGATCTGAAAAGTGGGCGTGGAGCTTTTTTTAGTCTACACATAAAAAATGGATAAATAACTGAAAAAAAAAAAGATACAACCGAAATTTTTGCACAATTAAGAAGGATTAAAAACATCATATAAGCCAATAAAAAAAAATCGATAGTTTGATGATTTTTAGGGTACCATATCGCTTAACCATGGTTCAAAATTACGAAGTCTGTCGTTTAAACTCCTCGAGTAGCTGAAAAATGTGACATTAATATTCACTTACTTAAAAAGCGCCAAGCATCCCTATGACATGGAGCCTTATCAATGAGCCACCATATTATAATGCGATTTTTGGCAAAACGCGGTCCTCGCCAAATTCTGGATATTTATTGTTTTATTCTGGTAAGCCACCACTCGAGAACCTCTACCCAGTGCAGAAAAACAAATCAATCCGTGATTATTCACGACTTCAAACACTTGGGTAGAAAAATGAATTTTTCGTTTTTATAGTAGTATAAATTTATGCTAGTGTAGAAGATCATGAGTTTGAAGGATTTCCTGGATGTAATTATAAACCACCTGCAAATAAATAAAATTAAAATGAAGATAGTTGTGAAAATATATGAGAAAACCTAGATATGGTAACAAAAATTAGCGCTATTGGGAAAACAGCTCATTTCCGATGGGAAATTCCTTTGGGATTTTTACTCTTCATACTTTTTCCAACGGTCCACATATGTTAAAATCGGAAGAGAATGAACACTTCTTGCAATTAATTAATTTAATAACTATCTATACTCAACCTACGAACCACCGAACTTTTATCAGGACATCAATACGTTTAGCTGTTGATGTTGTATATATGCGAATAGGGACTTTTTTTCTTTTTATAACTGGATAAATTAGTGGTACCAAATAACAAATAAAAAGCGATCATTTTATAAGTGAAAGCCAATTTTTAGCTATCCCTCAAATTTTCCCCCCCACCCCCTTAGAAGTGTCTTCCAAGCATTAAATATTGGATAAAATTATATTGTTTGCTGATTATTGGGAAGCTAATTATTTTGTATTGCAAAACAAACATGAATAAAAAACTTGTTTAATCTGTCGCGAAAATACTATATTAAAATATATATATTTCTAGTCACATTTTACCACTAAACGCAAATCGTTCAATGACACTATTCCTCAAAAATTTTTCACAAAAGGCAATAAATTGGCTTTTTTAAAAAGATCTTTGCGACAGCAGTAAAATATTACGTCAATGGTAATGTGTCTCTGATAGTCTCAATAAAATCATGGTTTAAAGTTTGTTACATTCTTTATAGATATATAAAATATTTACAGATGCAGAAACTGTGAGGTGTTTCGTAAAGGTTTCTAATATGCGTGATCTGATAAAAATCAAATAATTTCGAAAATAAAACACTTCAATGCTCAGATTCTACCTGTGTTAGATGTATTGAAAATATTGCAAAGTACATTCGTTGTAAACTAATTATGCTTATGCTAAATTGTCCTAATTTTATTTAGGTTCATATCAACATATCCGTTGGAATCTTTGTATTCCAAAATGAAATACGCAAACACCCTATCTTTTTGGCAGAAGACAGTAGACATGAACGGTGATTATACTGAAAGAACTTAAGTGTCTGTACCTATGATAGCAAAAACATTTTCGATCTATGGATGTGTTGCCACTACTTTATATCCAACTCTTGTACTTGCAAAGAGCGATAGAGGTAGAATTTTTTGGGGGGAGGAAGTTCGGCAAAATTGACCCACAAAAATCGTGATACACGCTGTTCTGACGTATGCAGTCAATCTGAAGAAATCTTCCTTACTCCGAAGACTTGGAGAAAACATTTCGTTCTTTTTTAAACTGACGTACATAAAAAAAAAAGATTCGAAATTTATTTTCTTAAGAAATAAACCTCGACTTCTGTACAATTTTTAGTTTTATTCCTCGAGTAGATAATGAGAAAAATTTAACCAGCTTTTCTTTTTTAGTTTTGCTAAGTTTCTTGAATATCAATACTATTATTTATTTAGTATAGACAACCATGAAGACCTTTTAAATTTTGATGGAAAATTCCCGATGCTGAGTCAGAAGATGGGTGATTGAAATATGATAACTGTAACACAAATGATAACCCCTTTATTTTACATTAACAATGTGGAAGTTCAGCATTTTCATAAAAAAATATTTGAGCTATATTAAAGTTCTATTGTCTGAATGTTTAGTACAAATATATCTGTACGTTTAGAGTAAATACTGCTTTAGGTAAGAGCTGAAGGTTTAAAAAAAAACCTATAGAAAAAATAACATACCAAGAAAATAAAGACATTAATGCCTTTTCAGAGCTATTTGATTAATTGAAATAGGTCTCTCATTGTTAACAGGTGATCGCGATAGCCTACTGGCATGGTAACGCACTCGTGGCTGGCGTGTTATGAGTCGCCGAGGTAGTATAGTGGTAAAGGTGACAGACTTCGGCTGGCGAGTCATGAGTTCCAACCATAGAACCGCTGAAGACCCGCCGTGTAGAGGAGCTGAGGCACGCTAAATCTGTCGTTAAATCTCCCGTTGGTGTGGTGTGGAAGTTAGAAGTGGGAGGTGCCAGCTCAGGTGTCCTCCTCGTCATTTGACCATGGTTCAAATTTAAGAGGTCCGTCACCAAAAGCCCTCAAATATATTTAAATAGTGTGACGTTAATATTCACACAACTCGCTCATTATCAACATATAACTGAAATTCTACGCAATATAATTTAGCTTAACTTGCTCCTAAGACTCCAGAAAGGCTTTAAGAAATATGCTATTCTTACATATAATGATTGAATCTGTAAGACGTACTCGTTCAAATTAAAATTTAATTAACCCCTTCAGAACCAGCGGAAGGTTAAAGCAACTCTTCCCCAGGCCCGTACGTTCGGAGAGGATACGCACGCACGGGACCCGTCGAATTTCTCTGCTAAGCCTAATTTCCTTTAAAAATTCATATCAAGTTTTAAATGCAATCAAATACGTTAAAACTGACAATTTAAAATCATTGATAATATCTGAATATAGAGTATAAAAATTTTCGCTATATTTAAAAAAATAATTGCGAATTTTAATGAAAATGTTTTTATTTTAATAAAATAAATTACACACACTTTCAAAAAAAATTGACTAAAATCCCATATATTTGCATATGGATATAGAAAAATATTGGGGAAAATTGCCAACTTATTCAAAAATATAAACAAATCCATATAATGGAGTTTTGATTCATGTGACATCATAGTCACATGATAGTGAAAGCCACGTGATTCTAGCCAATCAATTCAAAAACTCATGCGACGTCATAGTCACACGATAAAAACTATCTAGTGTTTCCAGCTAATCAGTTCACGCGCTCCGGTGTTGTCAAGTTTTGCTCTTTGCAAAAACTTCCTCTTAAAAAGTACATATGTATACAAAATGCATTTTATTTAAAAATATAAACATAAAATATGATTTTTTTTATTTAAAAAATCTTTTTGAAGAAATTTTTTTCCCCTAACATTTAAACATCGTCACCCAAATATGAAATTTGAAATTTTATCTGAGTTTAATGTTTGTTTTGAATTCAATGGAAAACACGTGTTTGTTTTTATCATGTGACTTCATGAATCAAGCCCATTGATCACGAACCTTTAAATGTCCGATTCTCTCGAAAAATCCAAACATGTGCAGTTGTTTATTATTCATAAATATCTCGGATCTAATGAGGGCTGCGGTAGCCCAGTGGTTAAGGTATCGGACCATGGCAGGCATGTCATGAGTTCGAGCCCCGTACCACTCAAAGGACCCGCCGTGTAGGCAGCGATGCACGTTAAATCTGTCGAGAGCTGAAACGTCCTTCCGTTGGTGTGGTGTGGTAGTTAGGAGAGGGGGTGCCAGCTTCAGGTGTCGTCCACGTCACTTGACCATGGTTCAAAATTACGGTCCGTCGCCAAAGCCCCGTGTATTGGAACAGTGCGACGTTAATATTCACCACTCACTACCTGGATCTAATGAAAACACGGAGCAGAAAGCACATATTGAAGCTCACAGTTTTGTGAATATCTGGGACGGCTTTTAACCGCCATCTAGTGCTTGTAAAAATTAATATAAAAACGTTCCTAACTCTGATCACACCGGTGTGATCATGGGCCTACGAACAGGGAAAGCTCAATCACATATATGACACCGTGAACTATGGAGGAAGAAACGCGTGAGAGATCACATATATGTGATCATGGTCTTGAACGGGTTAAAAACTTGCTCCACGCAAATGGGCGGAAAAAAGAATTGAAAAATCTTACCATGATTACCGTTGAACACGAAATTTTGTTCTTTTACTTAATTCATCAAAGGCAAACGTAAGGAAAAAAATCTATATTATTTTTTGACTGGTATCTATAATAATAATGGATTTTTAAAATAGTAATAATATAGTAAAACGATAAAAATTTCTTGCACGAAACGTTTTATTTGAATTAACAGAAAACATTTAAAAACAAAATTCATCATTAGAAGTTTAATTTTCTTTTTATTTCTCTAAAAATATCAAGTTACTTATTATTCAGTTTGAATCGACACTAATTCAAGTATTTACCGTTAACATATTCAAGCATCATTACATATTTAAACATTATAACACATTGCATATCCTTTTCAGGAAAAAAAGACTTCTCGATTACCAAATATATACAAAATACCAGAAAATTCAAAAGTTAAACTTAATGATCCATGAAATCGATAGGCAAATCTTTGTGAAAATCTCTAGCGTGAGATTAAGATAAATATCTGCAACGCTGAATACATAAAAAAAAAGTTAATACTTTGATTATAGATCAATAGTTATGTGATTGCTAGAAAAAAATACTGTATAGAGAGATTCTTGAGTTAAATCTTCAAGATATATTTTCAACCAAAATATTTCTGAAAAAAAATTATTTCACGCGCACAATAAAATCAGGGTCATTCTTGGACGACTGGCTCCTGTGACAGCTATTGAAAAGAAAAGACAATGATTTATTTATGGAAAATTTATTTTTATCGACAATATTCATCATATATGATGTGCAAAAAGTCACATTTATTTTATGTAGTTTAGAACCTGTTATATATAAAGATAGATGTCCCGGTATTATTTTTCACCATTTCTTACATTTCTTTTCAGTCAATAAACTTCATACAGCACTACGTCTGCACGTTTCAACAACGAAAGCAATATAAATACAATAGGATT
Source organism: Trichonephila inaurata madagascariensis (assembly GCA_019973955.1). Classification (NCBI taxonomy): domain Eukaryota; kingdom Metazoa; phylum Arthropoda; class Arachnida; order Araneae; family Nephilidae; genus Trichonephila; species Trichonephila inaurata. The sequence continues at coordinate 79,933 of BMAV01016789.1, read as the reverse complement.
TCTTTTGTACATAAACTTCTGTTTATTTATATATGACTGGTTCGATCTCTTTAAGTAAGTTCCACTTTTCAAATTCTGTTTCTGAATTTCTGTTTCTGAATATTTCTGCTTTTCCAATTTATTGAAAAAAAATTAAATCTTGTTTTCCTCATTTTGAACGTAGAACAATAATGGTATTTTTCTATTCCTATAGTTATCTTCAAGCCTTTGTTTGCTGCTTTAAATTCGATTTTAAATAATTAAAAAAAGAATTGACAAATGGTACAAACTTGTATGTTTGAATCTGATATTTTAATAAATTGTGCACCTGATAAGTTTAATAAATTTCATGTTATCTAAAACCGTGAATTCTAATGTATCAAAATTTTGATGAGTGGGGTATCATCTTTTTTGGACAATCCAACAGAATTTTCAAAACTTGTTTTGCTATTTTATGTGCCACAGTAACCAAGAGGTCATGGTCACGAACCAGAGGCTAGAAAGTCGTGAGTCATGCATTGTTGCTTTACAGTACGTTGCTTTTCCAAAACGAATGAATTAATTGAAAATTGACTCTTATACGAGGGTTAGCAAAGTCACAAGTAACTGTTTCTTTTTTTCTTGAAGATACCAGTCCGGTTGGAAACTGTGATATATACAGACGAAAGGACAAGGTGTTAACTACATATGTGGACAATGAATAGCACTGAAATATCGTAACACACTAATTTATTACGGTAGTATATATATGGCAATATGTTCTTCACCGTGCAAAAGAATGACAACACAGTACACAGTACAGCCACCATGCTACTGTACTGTATGGCAATACAGTAGCCAGTATTTCCAAGGGCTTCCACTAATTCACTGTGATATTCCATCGCATTTTCCCCTCAGAGAACGGCTATTTAGATGTAAGAACGCTGCTCAACACGGGCTACTTCCATCACATGACACTCACCAACTGACTGATTTCACAGCCCTCGCTGCGTAACTACCAGCTATCACAGAGCCATCTGTTCTTTTGTATACACATTATGCCTGCAGAACTTCCATGCGACACATATATGTTTGTGATCCATTCTATACAAGGAAAAAAATAATTGCCATATGATCTCTTATGCCCCAACCCCGTATTTACAAACCAGCTTGCTGACAAATATGCAGGGTAGTTCTATAAAGAAATATACTCTTCTAGGATGCTGTAGTGCTGTGCAGCAAACAAAGACAAAACCACCTTATTGAACCGTTAGGTAGATGTACCTCGCCCCCTGACAGAAGTAGTAAGCAATAGTGGCCCTGCCATGTGACTTATCCGTTAAAATGGCATCTTTTGCTGTAGAAAAACTTTTTGTGTTTTTAAATGTAGCAAAATGTCCCGTTTTTGATATGTTAACTCTGGTTGACGCTACAGTTGCAGGGCAACATTGACACCTTCATTCTCCAATTGGATGGTGCACTACTAGACTGGTCGGCCAACCTGCAAGACAATTTCGATGAACATCTTCCTCAGCAATGAATTGGCCCAAGTCGCGGATAGTCAACATGCCTCTTTATCCAATGGCCACCAAGAATCCTGACTTAATACCTTACGATTCTTTCAGTGGGGATACGTAGCGACAATGTATTCGTCCCTTCCCTTCTTATTGATTAAGCAGAGCTGTAACAGAATATTACAACCACTATCAATGGACTTGATTCAGATATCTTACCACGCGTTTAGGTGAAAATGGATTACCGTCTTAATGTGTGCCGTGTGACTAAGGGTTCATACACAGACTGTCTCCAACAAAACTTTAAATAATCCCATACAATTCTGTTACATGGGAAATATAATATCTGATATTGTTCTTGATTTATAGTACATTGAAACTGGAAAATTATAGTAGGAACATTGAATAACCAGCTTCATTCAATGGGCTTGACTCTAGATGTGTTCAACAGTTAAAAAGACTTGTGGTTTTAAAGCACATAAAATTTCACAAATGTATCATGAAATTACGAAAATAATGTATCATTACTGCAAACTACATGAATGACATTTAACTCTTTACTTGTAAACTTCCTTAAGTTCCAAAGTTCTGGTTGTAATTCGAAGCTCATACAAGCCACCATAGCCAAAATGTCAGGGTCATGAGCTCGAGGAGGGCGAGTTGTGAGCATGAGTTCTGGTATTACTAAAGACCCACTGTATAGAAAAATTAATACACGTGAAATCTGTCGTGACACCAAGTCCCCACGTTGACTTGGTGTGAAAGTTTGGAGAGGAAAGAGGTCACCCTCGTCACTTGATTGAAATTAAAAATTATCAGTTCCATCACAAATAGTTTTGTGTTGCTTTAGAGTGAAACTTGAATCAAAAATCGAAGCGCGCTGGTTAGAGATTTTTTTGTAAATTTTAATTTGATCGATTCACAAGATTCTGATCTCAAGAGGTAAAATATAACAATAAACCACAACCAGAAGTAAATAAATTAGCAAATTTAAACAAAATGCTACTAAATAACTCGAGAAATAAAATTAAAAACAAGTCACGTATTTTTTCGATTTACAAACAAGAAAGAATCAGAAAAAAAAAAAGAATATACCTTTTTAATACCATGTGTTCCCCCGCGTTACGGTAGATCGAAATATAGTTCGGTAAAAAGAGAACTAAGTTTGTGTTGATCCCCAATTTTAAAATACAGCCAGAATTTTAAAAAACAGCTTTTTAATCCTAATATCTTTTTAATTTTTCGAGAGTTTTTTAGGGGTTTTGAGCATGTACTGTATCAAATTAAGAAAGGCGTGCGTTAAATCTGCACAAATACCATTTTAAATTGAGAATGGACACGAGTTCTTTTTTGAGTAAGTCTTTTTCTCCGTGTAGTGCTTGTAAAATTTAATATAAAAAACCCTAACTCGATCACACCGGGGGACTGGGCCCTGAAAAAGGGGGGCTCAATCACATATATGACACCGTAAACATGGGGAAGAACGGGAGATCACATATATGGACTTTTGAACTTTTTAAAAATTTGCCCACGCTAATGGAGGGAAAAAAAATTTACCATGATTACCGTTGAACAGAGATTTTTTTCTTTTTACCCAAATTTATAAAGGGAAAACGATGAAAAATCTTTTTATTTTTGACTGGTATTATAATAATAATGGATTTTAAAATAGTAAATATGTCAAACGATAAAAATTTTCCCAAAAACTTTTATTTGAATTAACAAAAACATTTAAAAAATTCTCATTAAAATTTTAAATTTTCTTTTTATTTCTCTAAAAATATCAAGTTACTTATTATTCAGTTTGAATCGACACTAATTCAAGTATTTACCGTTAACATATTCAAGCATCATTACATATTTAAACATTATAACACATTGCATATCCTTTTCAGGCAAAAAAGACTTCTCGATTACCAAATATATACAAAATACCAGAAAATTCAAAAAGTTAAACTTAATGATCCATGAAATCGATAGGCAAATCTTGTAGTACCCTAGCGTGAGATTAAGATAAATATCTGCAACGCTGAATACATAAAAAGTTAATACTTTTGATTATAGATCAATAGTTATGTGATTAAGTTAGAAAAAAAATACTGTATAGAGAGATTCTGAGTTAAATCTTCAAGATATATTTTTCAACCAAAACATTTCTGAAAAAAAATTATTTCACGCACACAATAAAAATCAGGTCATTCTTGACGACTGGCTCCTGTGACAGCTATTGAAAAGAAAAGACAATGATTTATTTATGAAAATTTATTTTTATCGACAATATTCATCATATATGATGTGCAAAGTCACATTTATTTTATGTAGTTTAGAACTCTGTTATATATAAAGATAGATGTCCCGGTATTATTTTTCACCATTCTTTACATTTCTTTCAGTCAATAAACTTCATACAGCACTACGTCTGCACGTTTCAACAACGAAAAGCAATATAAATACAACAGGATTTCTTTTGTACTAAACTTCTATTTTATTTATATATGACTGTCTGACTTTTTCAAGTGTTCCACTTTTCAAATTCTGTTTCTGAATCTTTCGTTTTCTTCAATTTATTGAAAAAAAATTAACTTTGTTTTCCTCATTTGAACGTAGAACAATAATGGTATTTTTCTATTCCTATAGTTATCTTCAAGCCTTTTGTTTGCGGCTTTAAATTCGATTTTAAATAATTAAAAAAATAATTGACAAATGGTACAAACTTGTATGTTTGAATCTGATATTTGAATAAATTGTGCAGCTGATAACTTTAATAAATTTCATGTTGTTACTTAAAAAGCGTGAATTCTAATTTATCAAAATTTTGATGGGTGAGGTATCATCTTTTTCGGACAATCATTTATCCTACAGAATTTTCGAAGCTTGTTTTGTTATTTTATGTGCTGCAGTAACCAAGAGTTCATGGTCACGAAATAGAGGCCAGAAAGGCGTGAGTCATGCATTCTTGCTTTACAGTACGTTGCTTTTTCAAAACGAATCAATTAATTGAAAATTGACTATTATATGAGGGTTGGGGCAAAAGTCATGGCAACTGTTTTTTTTTTTCTTTTTTTTCTTGAATATACCTGTCTTGTTTTAAAATGGGACATATACAGACGAAAGGACAAGTTGTTAACTACATGTGTGGACAATGAATAGCACTGAAATATCGTAACACACTAATTTATTACGGTAGTATATACAGGGCAATATGGTCTTCATGGTGCAAAAGAATGACAACACAGTACACAGTACAGCCACCATGCTACTGTACTGTATGGTAAGGCAGTATTTCCAAGGGCTTCCACTAATTCACTGTGATATTCCATCGCATTTTTCCCTCAGAGAACGGCTATTTAGATGTAAGAACGCTGCTCAACACGAGCTACTTCTATCACACGACACTCCCCAACTGACTGATTTCACAGCCCTTGCTGTGTAGCTACCAGCCATCATAGAGCCACCTGTTCTTTTGCATACACATTATGCCTGCAGAACTTCCATACGACACATATACGTTTATGATCCATTCACATATATACAAGGAAAAAAATAATTGCCATGACTTATGCCCCTACCCTCGTATTTACAACTCAGTTTTGCCGACAAATATGCAGGGCGGTTCATAAAGAAGTATACCCTTTCTAGATGCTGTGAAACAGTAGCAAACAAAGACAAAACCACCTTATTGTACCGTTAGGTAGATGTACTCTCGCCCTGACAGAAGTAGTGTAAGCAATAGTGGCCCTGCCATGTGACTTAACTGCCAAAATGGCACCTTTTGTTGTAGAAAAACTTTTTGTGTTTTTAAATGTAGCAAAATGTCCCGTTTTTGATATGTTAACTCTGGTTGACGCTACAGTTGCAGGGCAACATTGACACCTTCATTCTCCAATTGGATGGTGCACTACTAGACTGGTCGGCCAACCTGCAAGATTACCTCGATGAACATCTTCCTCAGCAATGAATTGGTCAAGTCGCGGATAACAACATGCCCCTTATCCAATGGCCACCAAGAATCCTGACTTAATACCTTACGATCTCTTTCAGTGGGGATACGTAAAGGACAATGTATTCGTCCCTTCCCTTCTTATTGATTAAGCGGAGCTGTAACAGAATATCACAACCACTATCAATGGACTTGATTCAGATATCTTAACACGCGTTTAGGTGAAAATGGATTACCGGCTTAATGTGTGCCGTGTGACTAAGGGTTCATACACAGAACATCTGCGACCGTCTCCAACAAAACTTTAAATAATCCCATACAATTATGTTACAGGGGAAATATAATATCTGATATTGTTCTTGATTTATAGTACATTGTAGTACATAAGTAGGAACATTGAATAAATCAGCTTCATTCAATGGGCGTGACTCTAGATAAGCTAGCAATTAAAAGGAAAAGACTTGGTGGTTTTTAAAGCACATAATATTTCACAAATGTATCATGAAATTACTAAATAAAGTATCATTACTGCAAATTAAATGAATGGCGTTTAACTTTACTTGTAAACTTCCTTAAGTCCCAAAGTTCTGGTTGTAATTCCAAGCTCACCATAGGTCATGAGCTCGAAGAGGGTGAATCGTGAGCATGAGTTCTGGTATTACTAAAAACACACTGTGTAGAAAAATTGATACACGGGAAATCTGTCGTGACTCAAAGTCCCCACGTTGACTTGGTGCGAAAGTTTGGAGAGGGAAGAGTCCCTCGTCACTTGATCGAGATTAAAAATTATCAGTTCCATCACAAATAGTTTTGTGTTGCTTTAGAGTGAGACCTGAATCAAAAACCGAAGCGCGCTGGTTAAAGAGATTTTTTTTAAATTTTAATTTGATCGATTTACAAGATTCTGATCTCAAGAGGTAAAATATAACAATAAATCACAACCAGAGGTAAATAAAGTAGCAAATTTAACAAAAATGCTACTAAATAACTCGAGAAATTAAAAATTAAAATAAAAGGATCGTTGTTCCAAAGGTAAGTCTTCGTAACAGCTGATGATAACTGTTTGTTGAAGACAATCCTATTTAAGAAATAATGAAATTCCCAGTGTTAACCTCTATCTCAACTGCATTCAAGAACACCTTTCAATATCACAAGAACATTATTCAAGAACACGAAGAAAAGTGCTAAAATAGGAAATGAGTTCCATTCAGTTCTTCATATATTTGCATAACCAATTTTAGGAATGACCGGAAGAAGTAGAATCAAAACATGCTTATCAGACGAGACAAAATCATGCTTACTAATTGAACCATCTAAAGTAAGAGCAAACTCTTCACAATAAAAGAAAATATTTAAAATTAGAATGGATAGAATAATGGATGAAATGGATAGTCTTAACATGGATGATGTGAAATTATTACTCAGTGTTTTAGTATGCATAATATCCTATCCATTACTTCGAAACTTCTACTTTTGTATAGCTTTTCGATGGATTGAACTGAGTGTCGCACTACGAAGCTGTATGATGGTTGTTGGTGATGGATCTCGTATCCATCCCATATAGAAATATATAATTTAGAAAAGAATTCATTCATATTTTAATATATCGAGGAAAGAGATTGAGAGAGATAGTAGAGAAATTTTAATAAAAAAACACTCCATATTATTTAAATTAATCGATCCTTGAAAATAATATGAATTTTTTAAAAACTTTAGGTCATCCCCGGTATATATAGGCTATATATAGACAAAATATCATTATTATGGGAATATTTTTCATAAAAGGGGAATGTTTTGAAAATGTGTCATTCTTTTTTTATTTTCTTTCATAAAATTTCATTTAAATATTTTTTTATTGTAATATTATCCTTAAAACAAACTTATGTGTATATTCTAACAAAAGACACCCAAAATCAAAAATTTTCCATTTATACATTTTCAAAAAATTTCGCTTTTAAACGTAGTCAGTCACCTTAAACAGAATGATTAATTTTACTGATGTGAAATTTTTTCTTCTTTTTCATTAATTGAATTTATTTTAGAAACCCAAAGGGTTTGAATTTTTTATAGTTATTTTTAAGTATATCTTAATATATTGTATACTTCTTTATATATATATATATATATATATATATATATATATATATAGACTTAGATTTAAATATTATTGACAACAAATTATATAGCAAAAACTATGATAAAAGGGAAGCATTTAACTTTAGTCAAAATAACCCCAACTTCAATAGCTGCTTTTATTTCAATTTTTAGAAATATAATTTTAAATTTTTATGAGAAATAATAATTTTAAAAAAAAAATTGATAAACAAGAACATCCAGAAATTTATATTTTTTTCTTACGAATGATTATCCCATCAACTTTTGGGAAAATACATAGATCAAAAAATTTTTAAAAATATTTTAAACCCCATAAATGCAAAACACCCCAAAATTAGGGGCCACAAAGTCAGCTTGTTAGTGGTCCAGTTTTGAAGGTTTCTTTCCCCACACAGAATACATTATATAACCAAAAGACCAATATTTCACGACTAATTTTAAAATTATTTATCCAACTGGGACCAATCAAGCAACTTTTTTTTATTTAAAAGATTTGATCTTTAAAAAAATGAAACCGGTGTGATTATGAATCATTTATTGACATGGCATTAATGGGTGTTGTGAGCAAAATATAGGAGAGGTAATTGTTGTATTAAATATGAAAAAAAAATGTTGAGTTTGTAAATTGAATTATTGATAGAATGTTTTTTGGTGAGTTTTAATGATTTACGCACTTTTTAAAAATAATTGGTTTTAATTTGAACTTTAGGTTTTTTGAAATTTTTCTACCCAAGGATGAGTGCTATCTTTTTTGGGGTTTGAGGTTCACTTACATTATGCAATTATTTTTTTTAAATTTTAATGTTGTTTTTTTAAATTTTAATATTTTAATATAATATCTTTCAGAATGCGATGGGAATAGTTTAATTTTTTTAAATTTAAAGGGTTTTAATTTTAACTTTTAAATTTTAACTTTTGAATTTTTTTCTTTTGAATTTTTTTAAATTTTTTAAATTTTTTAAATTTTAAATTTTTTTAAATTTTTTAAATTTTAACTTTTTTAAATTTTAACTTTTAATTTTTAACTTTTAAATTTTTAACTTTTAAATTTTTATCTTTTAAATTTTTAATTTTTAATTTTTTAATTTTTTAATTTTTTTAAATTTTAATTTTAAATTTTTGAAAATTTGGGATATTTTAAGATTAATTTACCAAGTTGCAATAGGGGAAGGTTGGCGCCATCAAACTAGTTTAACCCCACTTATCGGTCCTAAGTCCGAGGTTGCACTTGGATATTTTATATATTTTTATTTTATAAAATTTTTTAATTTTTTTTTGAAAACGTTGGAATTTTGTCTTTCTATATTCGCCATTGTTATTCGGAAATGGATTTTATGTTATAGATTCATTTAGTTTCAATTTTTTATATTGATTCCTGTGTTTGATTGAATTATATATATTTAAATCTATATATATATATATATATTGTATGTATATATATGTACAATATGCAAATGTATGTGTACAATATATATATATATATATAAAGCCTCCTGTAGTGCCTCCTGTATATATATAAATATTGTGTCCTGAAACACCCAGTATATATATACTGGGTGTCTTCCAGGAGGCACTATGCTTGTACTGATGGTAGCAAAGACGAGGATTCTCACTCTGATAATGGAGCACTTATCAAAGACACCAATGGAATTGTGAAAATAAAGAAAAAAAAATCCTGACTTTAGTTCACACACAGTTTTTAAAAATTAACTCGTCACTATATCGATGAGGGACTAAGTTATATTCTGTCTTCCCTAGACTCTAAGTCCATCTAGATTCTGTCTGATAGCTGAACTGCCATCCCACATTTGTCAAACTGGAGTAGAATTGGTGATAAAGCTGGAACTTCTATTCTTAATAAATTAAAACAAGTCTCCTCATCTTGTGATGTGCACTTTCAGAGGATCCCCTCGCATGTAAATATATGGAGTAACGAGGAGGCGGATGCCTTGGCGAAGGAGGGTATCCGAGAGCCTCTGTTTACATCTAATTGCTTGACTTATCTTGAGCTGTTCTCTGCCAGAAAACATATTGATAAAATGATTTGGCTCGTCCCACCGGTTCATACTTAGTATCGAGCTTATTCCCCTGGAGAAATCCTTGCTATGAATTGCGACAGATGCACCGAGATGGCAGTTTCCAAATTTCTTAGTGGACATTTAAGAAGCCTTGCCTTCCAGGGTGGCCATAAAACCCATCCGATTTGTCCAAAATGTAACATCAAGCAGGCTTCCCCGACTCATATTCTTGGATGCCTGGGTTTGTCCTACGACGACTTACTAAGTCTTCCTATGCTAGTATATGACTTTTTGAGGATGAATAAACTCATAGATCTCGTCTAGCAGAAGCTAGACAAGGAGATAAGCAACAACAAGTACAGATTTGAACAGCAACCCTTAGTCGGAAACGTCATGAGAAAGTGGTATGACAGGTACAAGAAACGAAGAGATACAGGACTAGGGTCATCTGAAATATTTATTGGTCAAAGATATCACATGTGCATTGGCGGTACACTTTAAAAATGGTATGAGTGTCTACCTTCACGTTGCAAAACACAATGAACACTACTCCGAGATCCTCCTACGGCAGCAGCGACAGCTTGTACGCTGGTACTCGGATTCCTTCGAACGGTATCAAAAACATTTTGTTTTATGCACACATGAGTTGTGTGCAAATCTGAATCCTCGCGATGTCCCCTACCACCCCTTAAAGTTTCTCTCAATAATCCTGGAACACCCTGTATGTATATACAGCAGAACGTCGTTTATCCGAACGTTTATTATCCAGAACGTCAAAATATACGGAATTTTTTTTTGTCAACTACATGTACTGTATATGAATACATTTACGAACAGTGCTGGGATTCACTCGAAAGACAGAGCCTGAAATAAGCTGTGGTCAGATTTAGAAGACGAAAAAGACTTCAATGACGACCACAGGGAAGAGATTACCAACTTTGTCCAATCTATCCCAGGATTTCAAGGATGTATTGAAGAAGGTGGAGAAACCTGGATGACATGCGATGCGGAAGACTGTGGATTTCAAATGCTAATAACAATCAGAGTGCTGTCCTATTCAATTACTGCTGCTCAAGAGAGTCAGAGACCTTGCAGCGAAAAATGAAGGTTTACAATGGTACAGCGAAAAATAAGTGATTTTCCACAATAAAGGTAAAATTGCGACATTTTGCACCTATTTTGCTTTCTCTTCACGTACGTTTTCCGCATGCGATGATTTTTAATATTCGTAGAATGTCCGGTTTCATACACTGCATGTATTGCATTCGGTTTTCGGTTATCCGAACGGTGTCCGGTCTCAATTGATTCGGATAAATGACGTTCTACTGTGTATATATTTATATAATAATATATATACTGTGTATATATTTATATAAATAATATAGTCTGTGAGGACCGTTAAAAGAAAGGAAGCTCACGATTAACATATTTACAAATTATTTACATATTTTTTAAATGAATAAATGTCATGCTTCTTTGTCCGAGTCATCTTACTCGTGGACACGATGAATCATCGACTTTTTCGTCGTATCATGGCGTTTTTCATATCCAGTCTAGCTCCAACAACAAGGTGTGCGTCATCAGACATGCGCAGAGTAGAACTGTCTAGAACAGACGTGGCTTAGCAATAGCAACCACCACCACATACACACACAAACAAATATTTATAATATGTGTCTGTATGTATGTATATGCCTTATAGTTGATTTTCCAAAAATAATTTTACAGTTAATTCTCATAATTTCTTATGATTCCAGCTTTGACATGAAATACATTATTTAAAAAAACGCATGGACTTAAATATTCATATTACAGTTAACTGCGTATTATTTAGTGAACTTTATGAAAAAATTTTAATTCCTTTTAATCTTATTCGCTATATATATACATATATAATTTACATATCTCATTATCTTGAATACATAACCACCTAATTGATTCATTACAATACAGAAATTCCTTCATTTTCAAAGTGAGTCATCCTTCCAAGTCTACAATACCAGCCCTAACATGAAACAACTCTTCTTATTGCTTCGTGATTACCTTAATTCTCCCGGGGATGGAGGTTTTCCTGTGAATGTTGTGTACCAAAGAAGAACATGCTGTGCGTGCTCTGCTTGATTATCCATCGATGGATATCATCAGAGGATACTTTTACATACTTTTGTTGATAGCGGTGGTGCGGTCGATTCCAGACATGGAAAAAGCTATTTATTCTTTAGTTTCTAATCTGAATGCCCATGTACAACCACTTGCTATGATTTGCTGTCTGGAATGCATCTAGCCAGCAAATGCGTGCTGAATGTTAAGTAAGACTTGATGGGATATCGATATGAGAAGAACTGCAATTCTTCGCGCAAGATTTTTTTAAGGTTAATTGGTACTTCATTATTCATTTGCATCTGAAAAATTTTCTGTTATTCATTTAAAATAGGGGTTCCTACCTTATTTACACAATTGCTTTTTTTTTAACTAAACATTTTGGTATTACTAAAAATATCTAGTACTAGTAGTAGTGCACAAGTAAAGTACTTAGTACACTTGTTCAAATAAGGTATCTAGTACAGTACTAATACAAATATCTAGTGCAGCATTTCTCGAACTATGGTACGCATGCCCCAAGAAGGGGTGGGGTGATAACTCTATGCGGGGGCGCAAACATATTGAAAAGTCTAAAACAAAAGATTATTTAAGAAATCATTAATTTACTGAAAGTAAACAAACGAAATACATTCTGACATAATAAAAATTAAAATACACATTACACTTATAAATGCATCAAAATACCGCTCAATACATTTTATAATTAATTTAACAACACTGAGTTAAGAACAAGTTTTATAATTAGCAGCGACCCATGGGATTTGTCATATATAAAATTATATACAAAATAGAACACTTATCTTGATAATTAATCCCTTAACTGCCTGTTTAAAAATACGGGATTTGTTCCCCAACGCCACCATTTTTCACGTAGGCATGCGTGTGTGTTGTATGGGGGAGAAAAAGAATAAATAGACAAATCCTCTGAAATGAGTAAATCCTTCGCCAATACAGTCAAGTTCCTTTTATTGCATTCCAAAGGCTTCGGAATAATTTTATGAATAGCAATACACAGAAAAGATCGTACTTAGGAAAGACTTATATTTACGTCCAGGCAATTAACGCTTTGGCTGATCGAGACGTTTATCTACGCTGGTGGCACTTAAGAGGTGTAAGTAGTATTGTAGCTTTAGCGTCAAGATATAGTATTATTGAATTCAATACATTGTTATTGTTTGGAGGAAGGGGCGTGATGAAAATTATGATTGAATATTGGGTCGCAAACATTGAAAGTTGGAGAAGCACTAGTCTATTGTAAATACTCTTATAACAGAGTTTTTAAAAGGTGTCAAGTGCTTGTGAAACAAAACGTTTTTCAACGTCTCTCTTTCCATTAAATTGCTAAAAATAATTTCTTGCTTACATTTTGTTCCCTTAATGAGAATCTGCTTATTAAATAGTCTATTAACCAATACACTTAACGAATACACGTAACCTAAAAGTTTTCTCTGTGCTATTAAAAAGCACTGGTTTTGCTTTTTCTTACAAAAATAAATTAATTTATAGAAAATACCAACTAAACATAACTTTTAATTCATGTAAATTATAGCATTTTAAGTATAAAAAAATGGCGAGAAATGGATTGTATTTTATACTTAAGAAATGTCCGGGCAAATCTAAACTATTATTGAAAATGTTACTAGTAACTATTAGGCTGTTATGAAAGTTAGTGAAAATGTGTTATGCTGAAATACTGTTTACATCTCTCTTAAGTTATGATCTCAACATACACTTTAAAATATTACTTTTTGATGCCCTCAATTATCCGTTTGTTATTTTTATTTTATTTATTTTTTTTTTTTTTTTTTTTTTTTTTTTGCTTTCTGGAAGAACATAATTATTGGAAATGTTTTATTATCATTTTCTTACATTTATTGCTGAGATTATCTCTCACTTAGCATCCATCGATTCTTCTGTTCCTGTATGGTATTTTAATGTTTCATAGGGATGTATAAATAAAATAATAAGAATATAATATTATTTAAAAAATATCGAAGTACATTCTAATTGATTGCTCCAGAAAATTATATAAATTCCTATTTAAAGTGTTCTTTTCAAAGTCATAACTAACTGTTTCAATGTGGTATATAAATTCATATTTTTTATCGAATCCTTTTTGTGGTTTCTTTAAATACAGGGTGATCCAAAAGGAACATAACGATTACAAGCAGTCATAACTGTTTAATCGAAAATATTTTATCGATAAGAGTAACACAGAATGTATAGGAAAGTTGAAAATTTTACTTGCATGCTTTATAAATGTTCTATGTAACTCCCCTTGGAAACACCGACAAATCTAAGTGGTAGACCATTTCACGCCTTACATCCTGAAGCATATTTGGAATCACCAACGCAAGCGTATTAGGAATGCGCATTTTCAGTTCTGGAATTGTTTTCGGCAAAGGAAGCACAAACCTAAAGGATTTCACATAACCCCATAAAAAGAAATCGCAGGGTGTCAAATCCGAAGAATTCAAAATACACATTTCTAATGCGCTTGTGTTGGTGGCTCCAGATATGCTTCAGAATGTATGGTGTGAAATGGACTACCACTTCGATGTTGTCTGTGTTACGTAGGGGAGTTAGTTATACGCAGAATATTTATACAGTATGTAAACAAAATTTGAACTCCCTTTTTCATTCTTTTTAATCATTGCTGAAAAGTTGTTTTCAATTAAATAGTTACGGCTGTTTGTAATCGCTATATTCATTTTGAATAATTCTGTATGGTGTGTATTTTATGGCAATTGTGCTTCAAAATGGAAATTCAGTTTTTCAGTGATGAGAAAACTGAAACATTTTCAAAATGTTTCAGTTTTTTAAGGAATATTCTTAATTCATGTTTAAAAAAATGAGAGTCTAAAACCAGTTTTGAAGTAAAAATGTTTATAACAAAGTAAAAGATAACTATTTCAGTAATTTAACTCAAAGATGAAATCGATTTCTTGTTATAAATTTCAATATATCCCGTCCTTCATAAACTTTTTAAGGTAATAAAATAGTTTCTGTTGCTATTATTATTTTACTATCACACACTATATTTTCTTTTTAAATGATTTTGTAATATATTGTTTGCTGAACTTCACGGTGTGCTAGATTGTGAATCAATCCAGGAAACCCGGGGCTGACTTAAAATTTGAGATATTACTAAGTGTCCTTGGAATGTTGTTAAATGTTCTAATAACAAAATTCTGATTTGACCCTATTAGATCTGGTTTAAATTGCGAGAAGTACCAGGAAACTAAGTATCGTTTCGTTTTACCTCAACCGCAGATAATTTTGCGTTCAACACTTGCATACACGTCTCTGATGGATTTTAAGTCCAGTGACGCTATTATAGCCGGATTGTGTTGTTTTAACATGTGTTAATGAGCGTTCAAATTGTTTAATACAATTCCCGATCCCACCAACAGTGAAATAGAGAGTGTGAGCTAATAGTAGGAATTGAATAAATAATGACTTATTTGTTCTGTGATATATCCTGAAACATGGTTGAACACATAAACCAATATCACATTCAGTGCAGTCATACAAAAAAATTAAAAAGCTCTTATTCCACACGATAAGCGAAAATAACAGTAAAAGAAGAATAGAAAAAAGCACATTTAAACGAAAAAACAAGAAAAAGTTCTTAACTATGAATTTTATCGTTCCTGGAACATACCCTTTCAAATTTCTTCCCCACCTCTTTTTCGAAACTAGTAAATTCTTTAGAAGCACTGTTAATGTCATGTTTTTGTATTCCAAAGTCGTGGGACTAGTTTTAAACAGAGCAACACAATGCAAAATGTCCTCCCTTGGAAGGACGAGTATACACGTCGGGCACTAAAGGTCCCAGCTCAGCAGGACGTGTAAACACGCCTGATGACGGTTTGGTTGAAGATGTGGGTGAGAAAATTCGTGAAAACAGACGGTTCACAATAACATATCGCTTTGTAATGAGTTTCAACAAATTTCAAAAACTGTTCATTCGAAGCATCTTTCTTTGAAGAGGGTGTACACAAGTTGGTTTCCCGATATCAGAAATATTTGAACGATGGTAATAAGTAGTTTCGATGTGAGCTTTCATGTAAAAATAAATTTGTTGTGAAAAAAGTTTTTTTATACGAGTTTTTCCAAAACGGAAAGTTTCCTACACGCCTCGTACCAAAAACATTATATTTAAGGGGTCTCAGAGGTGTTAACTTTCTCTAGAGGGCTGAAAGTATAAATTTAATCAAATATATATAACTCTTTGAAATTAAAATTAAATAATTCGAATCTTTTACGCTTTATTTATAAAAATGGGGCTTCAGAAAAGTATAAAATGTTTAAATATAATCATAATTTAAAAATTATAAGTATGAAAAAAAGAAACATTTCTGCAAAAATATTAAAAGTTTTACATTCCCATTATTTTCTAAAATAGTAGCTTTAATTATGCTAGCTATGTTGATTTATAAGTTAAATGTACCTTATTACACTGTAGAATTTTATATTAGTAGAATAAATTATTTTTTTTAAAAAATAAAAAATACTTTTTTAAAATTTTTTAAAAAAAATTTCAATTTTTTCAAATATTTTGAAATACAAAAGATGTATTATTCTTAAATGATGTAGGGTTTAAAGAGTATGATACATTTTATAATTCTATGAAGTTCTATACATCAGAGGCTACTATTTTAAAAAAATTCTCTGCAACGAAAAATTATTTAGTATTTAAATTTTTTTCACATATGCTTATAATTTTTTAAATTACCATTTTATTTCAAACATTTTGTACTTTTTTGAAGTCATAATCCTTTGTAAATAATGTGTAAAAGATTCGAATTATTTAATTTAAATTTAAAAGAATTACACCTGTTTGAAAATTGTTCATATTTTTACCCTTCGAGACAAAGTTAACACCCCTGAGACCCCAGGATTTGCATAATAATAACAATTCTGTCTCACACAAATATGGAGAGAGAGATTTACAGAAACAATGGAATGTGGTGGTAAGATGTATTGAACCAAAAGTATCCATTTTCCAACCGATTAAAATCTCTGATTATATGATTATATGAAGTGAATTAAAGTATTTGTAATGGTTATTTTATTTCTCATAGATCCAATAAAATACTTTAAATCCTAGGTGTGATGGAAGTTTCCTTCATTAAAAACAAAAACAATAACATGAATTTACCGATTGAATCTAGGATCGAAAATGTCTATGCTTTCACAAAAAGGATCAAATACAAGTTAGATTCTCGCATTAGAAGGATTTAACTTGTGTATTTCTCTTACAACACACACACACGGCAATTCATTACATTCTTTCCAAATACTTTATACCTACACTTATCTTTCGCAAAAACTACACTTTTTATCCCCAGACAATTAACAACATGCCAAAGAAATCCCTTCAAAGAACTTCGAACATTAATTTCAAACCAAAGAAGATTCCGAAAAAGCTCTCAGAACGCTAAAATTAGAAACTTCTCTTCGCAGTGGCAGTGGTACTTTCTCTTCTCAGAGCGTTTGGTACATCGAAGAATAACGGTCTGGCGAATTCTTCTCATGCTTCTTGAAGCGCTTTTATGTTCTGAAGCCCGATGAATGGTGGACATGAAATTGGATAAGGAGAAAACCACCTGTGTGCCCCGTACGAAAGAATTCTCCGGGGTGGCGCTCTGAAATAATGAAGCCCGCCTTTTTATAGAGGACAATAAAAGTCGATTGATTGTGCGGTTGGAAGAATGTTATTCTTCTATTGGAAATCAATGGGAAAAAGTTTCGTTTGTTGCGGTTTTTGAAATAGGGCGAGAAAGCAAGAGTCTGTCTTGCTGTCTATGTGATCCTTCTTTTTTTTCTCCATCTGTTAACCTCTGATGGTTGGAAACACAAATGCGATTATAAGTCTTCGTTCCTGAAACAGAATTCAGTATGGATGGAATCAAAAGAAATGGTTTTGTTTTTTAGATAAGGGTTAGTATATGGGAATGGAAAAAATGAAAATGAAATCCTTGTTTTTATTTTATTATATTTTGCATAAATTTAAGTTTTCAATCTCTCTCGAAGTTTATCAAAACAATTTGGGTTTAATGTGCCTTACAGAATTATTATCCATTAAATCAATTCTGTCAAAGTAATAGATATACTGTTATATAATACTGCGCGTAGTTACGAAATTTCTTATTAACATAAAAATACAACTTTGGAAGATTAATGTCCGTTTCTAGATTTTTGGGGGAAATTATTATTTTTTTTATTCATCCAGTCATAATCTCAAATATATTATGGTATACTAATAAATAAATACTATATTTTTATTTTAACTATTCTCATAAGTGCTATTCAATTATATAATCAATATACAATCTCTTTTACTCTTTTTAATTTATCAGTTTGTTTCAAAATAGTGTCATTTTACAACTATAATGGGTGCTAATGCTTAAGTGCTATGTTATCTTGAATCGTGATTAGGTAACAATAACGTGGCCACCGTAGTATAGGGGTCATAGTCGCAGAATCGCGGCCGGTGTGTCATGAGTTTGGGCCGTAATGCTCCTCAAGACTTACTGCGTAGAGGGGCTGAAGTACGTTAAATATATTCTGTCTCAAAGTCCTCCTGTTGGCATGATATAGAAGTTTGGAGAGGACAGTCCAGCTCAGGTGTTGTCCTCGTCACTTCGACTGCTGGTCCAAAAATTTGAGATCCATCATCGTCAATAGCCCCGTGGGATGTTTTAGAGTGATTCATTCCATAAACACTCTACCTACTTGGAGAGTGAATGAGTGTAATTGAATGAGTGATTGATGAATGAATTCACTCATTAAATGTAAATGAATGAGTGAACCACACCACACCAACGGGAGGACGTTTGAGCTCTCGACAGATTTAACGATTATCGCTCCCCTACACGCCGAGTCTTTAATGGTACTGGGCTCGAACTCATGACATGCCAGCCAAGATCCGATACCTTGATCACTAGGCTACCGCAACCACATCTGTCACTTGGCAGCACGGTCGATATCTTATCTGTTAATAATTCTTTTAACACACATGCACTCGTTGATAATGTATAAAACATAAATTTAGGTATTAAATATGAGTACTCTTTATTTGCTACATATGCAAATATGATAATCACAATGATTTTGTTTCTCAAATATCCCAGTAAAATAATTGCTCGTTAAAAATCTTTAAAAATGGACGACAAATAATATAAAACAAGTGCACAAATTTTTAATTTTATTAGATGGGCGAATATTATTCAGTGAAATGCCTTCCTTGATCTAAGTATGCAAAGTTTGTAAAAACGGCCAATAGCTTATTGAAATAAATGTACATTTACTTCATAAAACTTGCTCCGCAATGGATTGCTAAACTATAGATCCCATTTATCAAATATTTTCATCCACTCATCCGGTATAAGGGTTAGTGACGCTCGCTGCTGTGCCTTAGGACCTGGGTTCAAATCCAGGAGAAGGCATGGATGTTTGTAAATGTGTAGTGCCTTCTCGGCATGGGAGTACTCTAAATAGCCGTCGAGCCGCAAGTCCTCTCGTGAGGTTGGTGGAAAGGGAAAAGAGGTGGGAGGTACCTGATCACCTCCCTCAAAATTGGGACGGAACCGAGCAAAATCGTACTGTCACCTGAATAGTCATCAAAGCTAAGGCTAACGACAGGTGAAAAAATCTAGCCTCTTGTCAGGATGAATTTCGTAGACCTTGATGTGATATTGCTGTAGATCAGGTGTGGCATAAGTAACAACGACACATGAAATATTTTCCAAATATTAAAATCACAAGTATATTTTTCCGTGTTAAATGATTTATTTCAGTTATTATTTTATACCAAAGTTTATTTTGTTGAGCATCAAAAGCAATAAATGAATAGGTTATGTTGTATTACGCATTAAGAAAACGTTATTTAAATATCACTATACTCTATAAGAAAAATATATAATAGACAAATAATTGTACGTTAACATTTTTTACATAAGTATAATATCAATCACCTATTAAACTGGAATGTTAATTATGACTTAAAAGCTTTTTTTTTTAATAAATATATGTATGTAGTATAATAATGTGTGCACTGATGAAGATTTTTTTTATCTTACATTTAAGGTATCCGAATACGTTCGGAACCGTAATTTTGCAAAAGCGTATAAATGGATAATATTTATGATATTTAGTGTCACTTAGATTAGAAAATGTATATAAAATTGTTTTAAGAATAGTACCACAATAAAATTATTTAAGTAATATTTTGACAAAATGAACATAGAATACCCATTTTTAAAATATTCTCCTTTGAAAAATGCTTCTATTATAATAATATTTTGCCTGTATATAGCTCAGAACTCTGTACAGAGGCTCAACTAGAATTTTTGAAATATATAACTTAGAAGTAGATTTATCCATATTTTACTACAACAGAGGGGAGAAATTTTAAGAAAAAAATTCCGATAATTATTTCAATTGATGTAAAGCAGTGTTTTCAAACTATACTCTGGGGGGCGAGCATATCGAAAATAAAAGGTTAAAAAAAAAAATTTACTGAATGAAAAAATACTTTCTGAATTAAAAGTACAGATTTACATTGATATGATTTATATATATCATCTGGTGAAAAAAATTTATCAAAAAAAAAAGATTTTACTTTTAACGCTCATTAGCTATCTTTGATCCTATAACTAAATAAAAAAATATTTTGTTTGCTTTTACGAATCCTACGATGAGAGATTTTTTTTTTACGTTTCTTTTAATCAAAATATTATTTTTGCTGGCTTTCAAACTTACTGATATAGTTACCTGCACCCCTTTTTTTTTGGGGAAAAGTTGTAAATTATATAATTTGTTTGCTTTTTTTTTTCACAATGTGAAAGATTTTTTTATGATACATGGATAAGCTTTTGAGCATTTTGGAAGTTTAAATTTTACCAAGATTTATTTTTATGGTATACTGAAACATATAAAAAAAAATCGTTAATTTGTGTGTGGGGAAAACTGTTTTTTTGTTACCAATGCCCTTTGAAAAAAAATCCTCAAATTTGACGGGCCTTAATGGGGGGGGCTAAAATAAATTTTTAAAAAACCCCCCCTTTTTGAAATTGGAAAACTTTTTTTAGAATTTTAAAAAGGTACTTTGTTTAACCGATTTCCCTGGCCGACCCCCTTTTTTCAAAAATTTTTTTGAACATCCCGCTTTTTCCTTATGAATAACTTATGGTTTTAATTGTGATGAAAGACTGATTATGGTTTTAAAATGTAAATGACAGAATAAAAAAAAAAAAAGAATTGGGCATCTGTGACTTTAAAAAGGAAATTGAAGCTGACCCAAAAAAAGGGAAAAACCATTTGCTGAAATAATGCATTTTTCTGTTAGCGGGTAAATTTGAGAAAAAGAAATAAAAAAAGAAACGAAAGGGAAAAATTTTAAATGCTACATTAAGAACTTTATCAAAAAAAATAGAAGCCCATAAGTAAACCCCGCAAAATGAAATTCACCCCCAAAAAAAAAAGCAGAAAAAAAGTTCAAAAAGGATATTTGTCGACCTAAAAAGGACTTTAAAATTACAATAACGTGAACAAAAGGGACGGTTTTCCCTTCCAAAATAACTTACCTGAAATGTTAGCAAAAATTGTGTGATTTGTTTTTTTAAAGGGTCCCCAACTTTTGGGAAACAATTTTTTCCCGTTTTTTTGGGAATTTTCTCAAATTATGAAAGAAAAATTTAAAAAAATCGGGAAATAGGAAAGTATATTTTCTTTTAAAAATTATTCACTGAAATTTGTTTTTTTATTTTGTATATTGAAAATAATTATAAAAAAAAAATTGGGGTTTGCTTCACCCCCCCGCCAAACGTTATATCAGTGCACACCTGTTTCCCGAGTTTTCTCTTTTAAAATTTTAAAAAAAATAACACAATTTTATTCATTGGGGTTTAATATTTTTTTTTATTATTAACATTTATTCTAAATGCTAATTCTGCGAGGTTTAAAAAATTACAGTTCATTAAAAACCGTTTATAATATGAATATTCATTTAAAATAAATCTTTTTTACTTTTTTTGTATACATTGTCTCACTTGGTTTTACTTTTCCTTCAATTAATTTTATTTTAAGAAAATATAAGAATGTTATAAGAGTAACCCGCCCCGTTTAAAAACAAGGTTTAATAATTATCAGTGATTTCCATGGGCTTTTTTCTTGCAGGCAAAGTTTTTCAAAGGAAAGGCCAAAAAAAATTGACATTTTAAGTTTTTTTTGCTAAATTAAACTCAGATTTTATTTTTTCTTCAAAGAGCCATCGCAGAAAATCCGGGTTCCCAAAATTTTGATGTTAAAAAAGGTAATAGTATACGAAATCTTTTTTTTTTCAGTGCAGAAAATTCAGCATCCACCCCTATTCAAAATTTAAAAAAGGTTTTTTCCCCAAAAATTTCCCCCTTTAATTTTGCCCTTGGGTGTGAAAAACTAGGAAAAAATCTCTTTTTTGGGGGTTGAGAGCCCTTCTGAAATATTTTTGAAATAGATCCCAACCCATTCGGGGAAAAATTCAAAACCAATTTTCCGTCGTCTATGTACTTGTTGATGCTTTATTATCGTCCCAATGCTCGCTGTGATTTAAAAATATATCTATGATTTTTTTTATAATCCCCCTGCCGTAAATACTTAATACCGTGAATTACAATTAAACCGTGAATTATGAAAAAGTACATTCCCCCGAGACCCCTAACCAAAATTCCCGCCAAGGCGACTAAATTTAAAAAGGTAACATTTTTACATGTTTTTTTGCAGACGTCTGTTAGGCTTTTTTTTTTAATGACATTTTGTACTTTTTTGAAATGGGTCTTGAAGGAAATAAATCTTTAACCAAAAAATTATTTCTCAATCTGTTTTTAATTTAAAAATTTGGGGAAAAAAAAATAACATAATTAACCTTTTTACTTAAATATATATATATATATATATATATAATTTTTATATATATTATAAAATATATTATTAAGATTAACAAAAAAAAAATTTAATACTTTTTCTTATTAAAACGAATTAAGAACGTTTAATTTTGTATTAGCGGGCTTCCATTTTGTCTTGCAACAAAACAAAAGTTTTTTTGAAATTTAACCCCTGAGTTCTTTTTCTATATTTAGTTTATATCTATATTTTTTCTTTGCAGCCACCGCATTTTGCCAAAAATGTTCCAAATTAAAAAAAAGAAAAAGGGAAAAAAAACCTAATAATTTTCCCATTTTCTTAATTTTTTTTTTTGTTTAAAATAACATAATACAAAAATTTAAAACTTATGTTATTAAAATTTTTACGGTTTTTAATTAAGATCGGGATTGGAAT
This sequence comes from Trichonephila inaurata madagascariensis, assembly GCA_019973955.1. Lineage (NCBI taxonomy): Eukaryota > Metazoa > Arthropoda > Arachnida > Araneae > Nephilidae > Trichonephila > Trichonephila inaurata. The sequence goes on along the minus strand of BMAV01016789.1, from coordinate 56,960 downwards.
TTTAGCGTCAAAAATGCATTAATTTTTGCATTCAGTAATTTTTTTAATGTATAAGGGGCGCGATTTAAAAATTTTGATTGAAAAGGGGGGGGCCCGTATTGAAAGTTTGAGAAGACTGATGTAATTTTGAATTTTTTTGGGAAAACCCAGTTAGATTTCTGGGGAAATCTTTTCTTTTTTTTTAAAAACACACACACACAAAATATTATTATAATAAAAAATTTTTTTACGAAAAGGGGGAACATTTTGAAAAAAAAAGGGGGTTTTTAAGTTAATTTTTTTCCGAAATATTGTATTTAAAAAATTTTTTTTTTTTCAAAATGTCCTTAAAGCAATTTGACAGGTATTCTAACTAAGTGGCGCTAAATATCATGAAAAATTTTTTATTTATGCGTTTTTTTAAATTTTTATTTTGGATACCTTAAGAAAAAAATTATTTTTAAAAATCACCCATATATAAGAAAAATATATAATAGACAAATAATTGTACGTTAACATTTTTTACATAAGTATAATATCAATCACCTATTAAGCTGGAATGTTAATTATGACTTAAAAGCTTTTTTAAAAATAAATATATGTATGTAGTATAATACTGAGTGCACTGATAAACATTTTTTTATCTTACATTTAAGCTTCTAAGCTATATTAACGCTCAAAAAAAATTTTTCTCTGGCACGTAAAACTTATTTAAAAAAAAAATATTTTTTCTCGAAAAGAATTGGTTGAAAGCCTCTCATTTAATTTTTAGAGAATGATTTATTATCTTTATTATTCTTTATATGTATAGTGTTGATTTTCCATAGATTGTTTTTTCTCTTTAGTTCTTTTCTTCCATTAATCTCCATTTTTAACCTATCACCCTGACGGAAAAAATTATTAACTATCAACAACAATATAAAAAAAATCAGATTTTTAAATTCCTAAATAATTTTATATTCAACTTGAGAGCTCTGAAGGCAGTGCCTATTAAGTGGGTATGTGTAAACTGTAATTTTTGTTTTAGAAAAAAGATATTAGCAGTATTTTGTTAGTTATTTTAGCATTACACTATGTCGTGTTCCTAAATATTAAAATTTTACAAATTATATCTTTAGATGTTAAAAATGATTGCTTACATGTTAAACAATTATATTTTTTAACATGAATTTTTATTTTTAAATTCCAAACTTTTTATTGTAAATGATAGTTTTCTTTAAATATTTGAAAATAAATTACCTAAAAGTAATATTTTGTATGATGATAATAAATATGTGATTTTTATTAGAAATAAGAAATAATGCATATGACTTATTTTCTTTTACTTTTTTTAAAAAATAATTTTTGAAGGAATGATTTCCAGTATAAAAAAAAACTTCTCTGTATAAAACTCTTTCCCTATAATCAAATATTTTATTTCACTTTATAAGATAATTTTAACATCTATCTTCGCCTTTTTTCTTATGATGTAAATGTAAAATAGTAATTATTGTTGTGTAAGCATGCTATAATTTTTGTTACATGATATTAAAACTCGTCCTCAGATTTATTTTTTATAAATAAGGCAAATTTATGCAAAGTTTAAGCTCTTATTAAATTTTGATTTTTAAATAAATTTGGCCATTGGAGTAGTGACTTCTGGAGTAATGATTCTCCCTAGAGATCAACTTCAAAGCTGAAAGCTTTTATTATGTATCTTCCATTTTGCCTGGCAAAACATTTATGTAATTGAACACAATTATATAGAAAGAGTACTTTTAAATCCTTTTATGATTGACACTGATTTTCACTTATGTAGTGCACAGAAAAACAACAGAGAGACCATCAGATTATCCAAATTGAACTTAATTTTTAATATTATTCAACGCATTTTAAAAATTCCAGAACATATCATGGCACAACCTGAGCTATTCCTTACCAAAACAGTCATTATTTGATTTTCAATTACCTAAATCATAGGTCTTCAAACTGTGTCCCATGAAACCCTGGGGTTCCATGAAGCATACCCAGGGGTTGCACAAGTCGTAATAAGAAAATCGAAAAGAAAATTGTAAACATGCATGCAAATTTGATTTAAGTTTTCTATGAATTTTGTACACCCACATGATTTTAAACCCCGTCATTAAATATAACATTTTATTTATACATAATAACTTTTATTTTGTAAAACTTTTTGAACTTTTATTATAATGTAATAAAAAATATTAAAACATTTTTTCTGTATATGTATTACCTACTATAATGTGAATTCTCTATTATTTACTATCCTGGGTTTCACAAAATAATTTTATACTTATAATGTTTATCAAAACTAAATAATTTTCTAAAGGAAAACGCACCTTTTTTCATTTATGGGAGAAAAAGAAGGAGGTTATCTTAATAACATATGAGAGGTTAACAACTTATTGACATCTCAACAGATTCAAACGTTAAGGTATCCGACTACGTTCGAAACCGTGATTTTAAAAAGGCGCATAAATGGATAATTTCATGATATTTAGTGTCACTTAGATTAGAATACATGTATAAAATTGTTTTAAGGACATTTTGGCAAAAAAATTATTTAAATACAATATTTCGGCAAAATATTAACTTAGAATAATCTTTTTTCAAAATGTTCTCCTTTTGTGAAAAATGCTTCTATTATAATAATATTTTCCCTGTATATAACTCAGACCTCTGTACAGAGGTTCAACTATGATTTTCAAAAAATTCACATTACTTTTAGAGTTACTACCAATCGAAATAATTATCGACGTTTTTTTCTTAAAATTTCTCCCCTCTGTTGTCGTAAGACATGGATAAACCCACTTCTAAGTTATATATTTCAAAAATTCTAGTTGAACCTCTGTAGAGAGAACTGAGATATATACAAGCAAAACATTATTATATAATAGAAGCATTTTTCACAAAAGAAGAATATTTTGAAAACGGGTCATTCTATGTTCATTTTTTTGTCAAAATAGTGTACTTAAATAATTTTTTATTGTATTACTATTCTTAAAACAATTTTATATACATTTTCTAATTTAAGTAACACTAAATATCACAAATATTATCCATTTATACGCTTTTGCAAAATCACGGTTCCGAACGTAGTCGGATACCTTAAAGAATCAGCAAGAACAGTTCCTAACATTTGGGTTGCAAATTCATGCAAAATGCACAAGATTCCTCACATAGCTATAAAAATTTTAATGCCATTCAGGACAATGTATTTAAATGAAAAATATTTCTCTACATAAGTGTCTATAAAGAAAATGAAATTGCAGATAATTTCAACAGACCCAGTCTTCGATAGATTAAAGACATAGATTATGGGCTTGCGATAAAAAAAACGCAAGCCCATATCTCAGCAACTAGTAATAATATATGTGAGACACTTGGAGCATAAATTTATATTATAAATTAGTCCATTATATTAAAATTAATGAACAAAATCTTAAATAACAAACATAAGAATTTTTTTGTAATTGTTTTTCATAAAGTATAGATGTTTTGATTTACTTTGAATATTATTTTAAGATATATCCTTCTAAGAGAGAGAGAGAGTGTGTGTGTGTGTGTGTGTGTGTGTGTGTGTGTGTGTGTGTGTGTGTGTGTGTGTGTGTGTGTGTGTGTGTGTGTGTGTGTGTGTGTGTGTGTGTGTGTGTTTTAATTGGGATTCCTTGAAAACACCTTTTAGTTCTAAGGGTTCTGAGAGAGTCGAAATAGTTTGACTGACCTAAATCATAACATGTATAGTTACAGAAATCATATTACTTAATACAACCTCTCTTTTAAACGCAAATTTCACACTTCACGGACAACTAATAGATTTTAAATTACTCTAAGAATCCATCACAACAACAAAATTTCCTCGTGTCATAAGCAGATCTTCCCCTAACAAATCCGAAGGAACATGCCACCATGGAATTTCATGTCTGTAGTTCTAATATAAATGAGTGAGTCACTTTTCTCCTATACATAGAGAGATATTTCGATAAAAAATTTTGATTATAAAACTATTAAATTGTTTTAAGGGAGATTCGGTACAGATAGAGTTAAATATAACCTTAGGTTGAAGTGAATGGATAGATCTCAAACACACACAATACTAAGTTATTAAACAATAAATTAATATCAATACTTTTTATAGTGTTTTGCCATGTAGACAACTATAAAAAAAATTGGGGGGCATATAATACTTTCAAAGTAAAAAGTAAAAATAGTTAAAGTTCCAAACATTTTTCTAAAAAGAAGAAACATTCAAAAGAACTGTTTTAAAAAATAAAAAGAGTTCAGGTTGCCGCTACTGCATTTTGTAGTAAAACCTACTATCGAAAGAAAAGGGTGATTGTAAAAATGTCTAACTTTATTTTTTGAGTGGGTAAGAGCATAAAAAGTAAGGAACACTTTCCCTACAGGTTTTCAAACGGAGCTACATCATTTTATTCTTTCCACTCCACCCATACTAGTGACGTCATAAAGACCTTTACACAAACACGACACCAAATGGAAAGCTTATTTCCCAAAGGAATGGGCCTACCATGAGTAGTCAAAGCATCTTTTTAAGAAGAAAGAAACACTTAAAACCAGAAAAAAATAAATGACTTTCTTGCCAAATGACCCGATAATCATAGTAGAATACAGCCGATAGTTTTATAAAAAAAAAATAACGAGCAGGGTAAGAAAAAGATTATAGTAGAAACCTTGAGAGCACAAGGAAGCCAGCTGAAGGCTTTTTAGAAACATATCGACCCTGGAAACGATATAAACATAGCAGCATCTTCATCAGAGGAATCATTTTGTGTGGCAAGGTGTTGTTGGTTTCACAATGGAATTACTTAGGTGTGGCAAACTTTTTTGTTGTTCCTTTTATGAACTTTTTTTTTTTTTGTATTAACGTGCTTTTTATAAAGGTTTGTTTCTAAGTTCATAGGCTGATACAGAAGATTGAAAATAATGTAGGGAGAAAAAAAATAGAAAGCAATTTTTTCATGTTTAAAAAAAAATTGTTGGTATTTTTGCTGAGCATCAAGACAATATGTATTTTTTCTTTGTTTTTTAAACAATTTTTAGGTTTCAGAAAAAAATAGGGTAGAAAACTATTGGAGGTAATAACTTTGGGATTAAATTATATGAAAGCACTGAGGTAAAGCTCTAATAAAAGTATACTTGAAATGTACAGTAGTAAAAAGAATATTTTAAACTTATTCCTTTCCTGTGATTGATTTAAATTTATAATAGGCTTATTAATTTATTTATATTATGAGTTAGTTATTTTATAAGGACCTAGAACTAGCAAAGAAATAAAAATATTAAAATGGCAGATTCAATATAAATATAGAGTGAATTCAAAATTTCAACTCAGAAGGTGATTGCAGCGGACACACATCTAACAACAAAGATATAACGTACAAATGCTGGAAGTAAAAATAATTGTGAAGTGTAAATATGAATATATTAATATGATAGAAGATATGAGGTTTGACGTATGAAAGGAGAAAACAATTCATGAATTGTCAATTCGTAGTAATAATTATTTTTGTACATAAAAAGTTTCAATGCGCTTCATGTAGGTCAATCATTTATTTGAAATAATATCCAAAATAAATAGATGTAGGTTTATTCGTCTTTCTTCAGATAATTTAACAGCACTTTGTACAGGTCAGCGGAAAAATGAACCGCAATTCGAAATGTCTTCTATCATTTCAGTCATGTCAACAATACCCAAGGGGGAAGAAAACAATGACAGTTAAAGACAAGAAAACTGAACTAGAGTTGTACAAAAATATTACCTACTTAGATAATTGTATAATATTGTTTAGAAAATCAAAAAAAAAAAATTTCTAAAATTACTCACAAATTTTTTCTTCCCCGTTATATGTATCCATACAAGCATATCGCTATTGTATTAATAAAGAATACAAAATATAATGTGGATTGTTATCTCAAATATTTATCTATCTAAAATAATCCTACATTGGCAAAATTAAATTGTCATTCATGATTCAGTAAATATATTCATCTATAAATAAGAAAAATATTCAATTTATATTAGTTTTTTATCAAATACTAGGGGAAATGTAAAAATAATACAATTGACATAAAAAAAGTCTTCAAATAACAAATTGCTCAAGAAATTAATTCAAAATATGAAAAATAAATTATAGGGAAAAAAATGACTGAAAACAATTGGAAACATTTGGCTTAGTGTATCTGACTTTCTTTAATCTTCAATCCATGGTTTAAATGTATGGTTCAAAAAGTAAGAATATACTCTATACATCACATATATATAGATTGGATGACATCTCATCAAATCCAGAGATTGATTATCAGATTAAATAAAAATAATATAGTTACAACTAGTTTAATAAAAAAAGAATGAAGAAACTTTGAAATACTGTTCCATAATTTTAAACGCGTTTTTATTAGAAATTTTTTTTTTAAGTTTTACTTTGCTCCTGAACAGCCTTAAGATATTCCATTTTAGAATGGGGGGTATGTGAAAGATCCTGTCTTATTATAATGTGTATATATATATATATATTTCTAATAAATTAAAATTTTAAAAAAATTGGGGGGATTAAGAGGAAATGATAAAATTATTTTCAATCGTCTTATGAGAAACACAATAATTGAAATAATTTTAATTTTGCTTTTTGTAAAATGAGTAGATTTAATTTATTGCTGCAAGATGCAAGAGAATGAAAAGGTTATAAAATAAAGGTTTATTACAGTTTTACACAGTCTACATACAACGAGCTTCCACGCCACAGATCTGAGGTTGAGATCCCGGGCTGGATTTAAGGTCAGATCAGGCTCATGCAACTTAAATTAGGTCGATAAATGGAATTACAAGAGACTTGCTTGAAAACTAAAACTGGAGGTTTTGTGTCAGACTGACCACCTGAACGGAACATTTGTTCATACACCTTAGTGTCCAAGGTCCCGTATGCTGAGATGTCCACAGTAGGACTTGGCCCTTGTGGGCTGTTGAGCCACTGAGTTTAGTTCTATGCACACAATAGACAAGTTTAGACGAAAATAATACAACATAAATATTAATGTCTGTGGCCAGGAAGGCACAGACCAATTTCCACGTCTTAACCGCTTGAATCCAAAGACTAGACATGCACTATACCGTTTTTATCAGTAGGGATGTATGGATCCGTATAGATGCTTGTACGTCATTTATCGATTTCAACAGTTAATTCAGAGCAATCTATTACATTGGATATTTGCTCGTAAGTTATTTATTTAATGAATAGCTCAGCAGCTTTGTGTGTGTGTGTGTGTGTGTGTGTGTGTGTGTATGTGTGTGTGTGTGTGTGTGTGTGTGTGTGTATGCAATATGTGTGTGTGTGTGTGTGTGTGTGTGTGTGTGTGTGTGTGTGTGTGTGATTTTCTAGAGTGTAATTTTGTGACTATTAAAGGATTAAATACATATTAGTTTTTATTTTAATTATTTTACCACGTTTAATATAAATATCAAATACATTTGTGTATGTATTTCCTACATCTTACAAATTCATCTTTAAAATTTATCAGCAAAATCTTCTCACTAGTGAATACAGACACTTCATAATATTCATCTTTTCCAGTGAAATGTCAGCATTGCTTTTTAATCTCGCAGTGAACGATCAAAAGAATTTTTTTTAATTATTTGATGTATTTAAACAAACATTTACTTCTATATCAAGAATGTAGTGCTTTTATGCTAGCAATAAAATTACTAAATAACTCATCATTAAAGTCCCACTTTTATAAAATAAATGAGAGTATCATAAGTTCAGACTTTAGAACCATTTAGAAGAGATCCTCCAGCGTAGGGGCCCTGAGAGTGCACGTTAATTCTGCCGTTTTGTAAAACCCGCACTTAAGCATAAGTAAGTTTACACTGACAGTGTTGAGGCCGAAGTATCATAAGTTCGAGCCTTAGAGTCTCTGAACAACCGCCGCGTAGAGGCCTTGATTACACGATTAAATATATCAGGACTCAAATCCATCCCGTTGAGTGTAGTGCTTGGAAGCTCAGGGAATGGAAGTACCAGCTCCAGATTTATCGTCCCTCATCACTGACCGACATTCAAAGTGCAAGTCCGTCACCGTTAGCCTGAATTATTTACTTGCCTTAGAGGAATGTGTAAAGCACTCCCTCACTCAGAAATTTGATTTTCTCCACTACTCCATAAATGTTATCACTTGAATTTAGCACTTTAGAAGTATCAAACAGGAATAAAGTTCAGTGATTCAATAAATACAAGTTAGATTGTACAGATTTTAACTACAAAATTATACATAAAACATATCAAATTGCAGGATCCTTAGGAATTTCCACAGATTATTTCCATATACTTATCTAAAGCCGATCTATCAGATTAAATACACTATCCATGCAAAAAGCTAAAATATAAAATATGTCTAATATTGGTCAATTTTGATTTATTACATTCATTTCCAGTAGAGGCGAAAATTCGTCCATAATTTATCTTTAAAGGTATCCGACTGCATTTCCAGGACCGTGATTTACAAAAGCGCATAAAATGGATAATTTCATGATATTTAGTGCTCAGCAGATTAGAATACATGTATATATAACTGGTATTTTTAAGGACACTTTGACAAAATTTATTTAAATACAATATTTCAGCTAAAAGGTGCTTAAGATAAAGCCTTTTCCAAGTATTTCTCCTTTTGTGAAAAATGCTTCCTGTCCCTCAAAATAAATTTGCCTCTCTGTAGCTCCACACCCCTCTACAGAGGCTCAGCTAAAAGTTTTTAAGAAAGGTGCATTATTTTTCCAGAGTTACCACTAATTGGAAATAATTATCGGCTTTTTCTTAAAATTGCTCCCTCTATTTAATAAATGAAAGTATGGATAAAACCCACTTGTAAGTTATATATTTCAAAAGGATTTCGGATTGGGCCTCTGTAGAGGAGAGAGGTCTGAGTGTCTGACGAATATTATTGTCTCAATAGAAACATTCACAAAAATTATTCTAAAAGTTAATTTGCCAAAATATCGTATTTAAATAATTTTATGAAATATTCGTAATATATATGTTAAATATCATAAACGATGTCATTTATACGCTTTTGCAAAATCAGTTCAGTATTCAATAACCGACAAATATTATGCTTATTTTATGGAGATCCACTTTAGAAATATAAAACTTCACAAAACATTGTATCAAATACAGACTGGAAATTAGGAAATTTCAATTATATAAATTTAAAATATAGGCGAGGTATTTTATTTTTTTTTTTTTTTTTTCCTCAAAGAAGAAAAAGAATTGCAATGCAATATTTTGCATAAGAAATCAACTTTCTTTGAATTTTATTGCGATGAGGACTTTTTTTGCAGGAAAGAAGCTAAAATATATAAACTCACATGTATAATTTCTGCTGATCTTCGTTTCGAAATTATTACATTAAACAACAGTAAATTTTCACCTTCACCATCATCATTACTCCTCACTTAAATTCTAACTTTATTAAACATGTTTTGAATATTAAAGAAATGATACTCTCCCTACCACAAGTACTGGCTATGGGGCTGCCAGAAACACTCATCAAAATATACCCAAAGATAGATTCCCTTTTGCATTAAAGAAACCAGAGGGCGTACAATATACTATTCATTCGATCAGAGAAATAGGCAATTTATATACGTTTCAACAATGGATGGAGTCCAGATTAATGCAGCCTTTCCGTCCCTCATGGCCTGGAGGTGAATTTGAAATGCCCCAGAGCCAGCAACGCTGCTTAAAAGGCTTACGCCAACGCGCCGCAATTTATCAGAAGAGATACTTGGCATCTGCAGAAGGCAGGATACTAAAAATTCTCTCCTGGAATTACAGGAAGGCTTGGAGTCATTTATCACACGAAATTTCGATTCAGAAAAATTACAGAATCAGCGGCCCGATCTGCGATCTATTATCCACACGTCCCTCTATATTCTTCTAAGAAAGAACAGTTAAAGGAAGGACAGAAAATACGGCGGTATCGGCAGATCGCTTTAAAGGAATCAGCGGCCATCCAGAGCCTGCAATCGACAATGGGCTCCGTCAAGATAAAACCGATGCTGGATCAAAGCTAGGCTACTCATCAGGTCGCGCTATGCGTTTTTTTGACCACGAACACTATTTCCAATTTTTTTTCTTCTTTTTACTTTAAGGTTGTATATACAGTAGAAATCATTTAACACGATAATGGGGACTAAAATATTTTTTCGTGTTAAGCGAAAAATTTTTTGTAAAAGGGATATTACCAAAAGAGTTTAAAAGAAACGTATTTTCAACTAAATTAAGTTTTTAAAATTACATTTTATTACGTAGATACACACATATATTTAAACTCAAACTCAGCATTGGCGCGATAGCCAGCGGGGCCAGGGCCTGCGCGCCCATCTCCCGTAAACAGCCGACCATTGGGAAACACCAAGGTGCATGAGCAGATATTACGATCTGAGTAGTCAGTCCAGGTAAGGACTCCCCAGTGTTTACAGTCCCAAGAAGCAGTTCTCATTTATCGACCCACACAACACATATATACATGCATTAAATAAAAAGTATGACGAATAAACATTCACATGACTTTAATGGAATTTAATACAAAATTTTCAAGTTCTGTTTTGATCCAGCCTTAAAGAGCCCAAATCTTTCTTTTAAGAGAATAGTAGTTTACTTTTTTCCATAGGCTTTTTGCCATTTATATGCCCAAAGGCTTCTGTCACAGGAAGCTAATGCAGGAATAAACTCACTGATTTTTTACTCACTTTCTTGATGTACTCATCCACTGCCAGATTCCGAAGCCAACAGATACAGGGATTTAGATATTTTAGCAAGAATTTGTAGGGATGCTCAAAATGAAAGTAGCTTAAGATAAAACAGATGGAGGTTTTATCACAGGCTATTCCCTAGGATATTTCAAAGTCAAGTCAGCCTCCTTTTCAGAGCCTTAGCAGAACAGGCTCTCTTTCATTTCACATCCTCTTGATCCTTTTGGCTACAGTATTTCGAATATTGCTTCCATTCCACAAAGGGAATTTTTCCGTGTTAAAGCGATTTTCATTTTAATATTAAGAAAGAATGCAAAAGAAAATGTATATAGTTTATTTTGGACCATTTGTATTTGTATTGCTTGATATTTCGTCTTAAGCGTTTTCGCATTAAACGTATTTCACTATGAATTCAAATTTTATCAATATATATATATATCAAGGTATATAATTTCTAGAACGATAAATATTTTTCAAATAATAGAATTTTCATATATTTGTAATTACAAATTAAGATTAATTAAGTTTTGTGATTTGCTTAACACAAAGATGTAGACAAAATTATGAATTCTAAAACATATTTCTTAGGCAGAAAAGCCTGATAAAATGAAGTAAATGGATTTCGATGTTATAATGTATATGAAGTTACATTTTGATCTAAAATTTTTTTTAAAGAGTAGAATTTCTTTAAAAACTTTCGGTGGGCAGACGTAGGATTAATGTTTAGAACAAAGAAAGTAGTATTGCAAATAGATTTATTTATTTTATCAGTTCCGCAGTTAATTCAAAAGGAGTGCAAAATTACTAACTTTTGAACAATGTAGAGGCATCCATTTTCTTATTGCAGGATTTCGTCATTTTCTTAAGCTGGCTTTTGGAATTACAAGGTTTGTCGCCAATGGCACTCCATTTTCCATGGAGACGTGTGACGTTAATATGCAGTCATTCATTTCCTTACATTGGCTTTATTTATTTGGTATTTGTAAGCACAGGGGCCAAACACACAAGGCTAACAAGCACTATTAATAGAGTTGTATTGTGCCCACTTTTGCATTTCCGTTTTTCTTCCCTTTTTTTATTTTTCTCCTTTTCTATATAAGAGACAAAAGAATGTTATTTTCTTTAAAAGAAGTTAAAAAGATATTTGATGAAATTAAAACTATTACTATATAAATGTTCTAACTTTTTTGGAAATGAAGAAGAATTATAGATCTTTTTAATTTATTGAAATAATCAAAGCCATTTTTACCTCTATACAGCTAAATACATAGCACAGTGAAATATATTTTAATGTAGATTATTATTTATATTTATTTTTGTTGTTTTTCCTGTAAAATTTCTAGCAAAAAGAATAATTTTAAAACTATATAATTTTAACACCATATATAACAGCTTTGTATAATTTAACCCATAAAAGTTTTTTATTTTATAATCTATCATATACAACAAATATAAAGAAATAAACGCATTCAAAGAAAAAATAAAGAAATTTAATTTAAATTTAATTAATCAATAAATATAGAGCAATATCAAAAATCTAATTATTTCTGTATTTCCAGAAATTTCCTTATATTTTATGCGATTACTTAGAGTTGGATGCAATCAAACAACACGTAAGGACGTAATAGAGATTTTGAGAATCTGGAAAGAAGGAATTTTAGAATTATCCTATAGACTTTTATACATTAAAAGAAACATACAAGCAGTCTTTTATGCCACGCATGTTGGATTTCCATCTTAAACAAGAGATGCAAAATATTATAAGTACGCAGTTGTAGTGCGCAATATAGAAAGGAAAGAAGTTAGTTTATTCCGCACACACACAGTACTTCTTCCATTGGCTATAATTTTATTTTCCAGAGTTATCCATTCTGATATAGATGGTGTTTAGCTTTAGATTCTTTTTATCAGAATCCAAGAAGTCAATCTATATCATAGAAACAAAGAGCCTATTTATTTCCCCGTGAATCCCAGTAAGATTATAGAGTAAATCTTTAAGGATTTTGGAAAGGAGTTAATAATACAAAATTCTTTTTGACATATGTATTGTCTTTAAAAAACAGAAAATGATTATTAGGTCTTTAGTTAGAATTACAAAAGCAGATTGAAGCTAAAGAACTGTGTAGAAGTTAGTCACTGTGTACAGACTGTATGCTCAATTAATAAATATATACACGCATTAATACCCTTAGCGCACACTAAAAGGAAGGAAATAAAAGATTCAGAATTTAAAACATATGAATTTATCAAATATTATAACTTTCAAAATTTATTCAAAGTAAAAAAAAAATTACCGTAAAATTTGGCGTATAACGCACACCTATACTTTAAAGCTGCAATTTTTTAGTTTCTAAGGATATTATGCATATAACGCCACAAAGGCTATCTAGGAGATTGAGTGTAGATAAGCTTTAATAATAAAAAATTAAAAAAAACATGCACCCTATTTCATTTTGAAACAACCCAAGAATGTATATGTACAGTACTCATATATTTTTTGAAGTCATTTATTCGAGATATTATTCCAACTTTTAAGAAAAAAATAGCACACCTGTAGAACTACAGCCCTTTAAGTTCATAAGGAATGCCATTTCTATTAAGTAAACAGTGGCTTCGAGAGATGTATGCCAAGTCTAATTTTAACTTTATATTCCAAATACTTTTTATTTTTCCAGCCCTCATTTTATATACTGACATTATAACACACTCTTAAACTTCGCTCTTATTTTTTTGTGTTAAAAGTCGTGCTCCAGATTTTACACTTGAGCCATCTATCAGTAAAAGGATATTCAGCGTAGCAAGATTTTTAAATTACTTAGACTAGAGAGTTTCAATTCTGTTCATTAGTAGATTTAATTAATATTCCTATATATGTATGCATATTGCCGTTACTTATTAGAACTTAAATAATGTTACAATTAATAACACATCTTTCCTTTTTTCAAATAAATACCGCTAGAATTATACGCTTAAGAATTTAAAATTATATCAAGGTAGCATGGTGCCAAGTGGGTGTGTAGTTTTAAAAACTGCGTGAGTGGGAGATAAAATTAATGAAGCAGGTAATACACTCCGCTATTTTACCAAAAATAGCGAGTGTATAGATAAATATACAAATAAACCAATAATGGGCTTTTTTTTTTCTTTTTTGAAGTTAATTTCGTTTTTCTAGATTATTTCAAGTAATGTAATTTCAAAAATTATTTTAAATTTTGCAGGAGAGAAGCAGTGCTTGCATTTATTAAGTAATTAATTATTAAATAATTGATAAAACTGAATCAATTACTTTAGAAAATAATTTACTCCTATCCAATATATATCTGTCTAGAATTATCTTTTAACCAATTTACGAAATTTTGGTGACACGTTACCATTTCTTGTACAATATACATATATTTTTTTTTTATTTTACATTTTAGCCCAAATTTTTTAAAAATTTGAATTCATTTCCTAAATGAGTACACATTTAATAATGGCCAAAAGAGGCATAATTTATATTCTTAAGGAATGAAGAAATTATAAATTAAAAGAAATATCATCCGATAATATTACATTTTTCCGAAATATAGATTTAAAATAACATGTCATTTCCTTTTTAATGCGACATACATATTTTACTAATGGATTGAATTAACATACATATTTTTTTTAAATTCATACTAATTTTACCTTTGAAAGGACATAACTTTTTTAAAGTATATCTCCTAATTCATTTAACCCACAATTATAGATGATTTTAAGAGCAATATTGTATATTGTATATTGCAGTCCTTGCATTTAAATATGTCTCTATACATTTAACTTGAAATCTTAATTTATTATTTCAATTCATTTTTTTATAGATTTTAATTATTAATCATCATCTGAAAAGACTTGGAAATAAATAAAATTTTATTTAGCATTTGTTGAAAGAGCATTAGGGGAAAAAAAGAAACTTTTTTTTCTTGCATAATTAATTTTAAAACTGTTTCTTTTGGACTTTTCCAATTCGAAAAATTTGATAAATATAAAAAAGTTTTCTCTCGTTAAGCTATATTTGTGGTCTCTTAGTTCAATGTTTTAAGCTTTAAAACTCTATTTCCAGATTTCAAATCTACTTATTTCACTTAGCCCCAAATAAAAAGTTCAGCCCAACATTGCATGGAAATCCTCATAGAATTTTAGTTTTTAATAAGGAATTAACATTATCATCAATGTGTGTACATATTTTACCTTGGGAATTATTATATAAATTTTAAACATTCTAAAAGGGCTATTTTTTTTTATTTGAGAACTGCTCACAGAAATCCTTTTGCAGAATGCGTAAACAGAGTTAAAGTAAAAGTCATACTTGCTTTTTGCAAAAGTATATAAATTTTGATAAGTTTACGAACATATTTTCAAACATTATCTATACTTTGAGGAAACTTGCTTTTTATAAACCTAAATTTCTTTTTCCAATTCAAGCGTAGGTGCTGCAGTCAAAGATTATCGTCTACGTCGTGCCATGGTTCAAAATAGCAGTAATTCCTTGAAGGCCCTCCATGCTGGCTAGACAGTTACGACATTAATATTCACTCACTCGCTACTGAAGTGACTCATTTGCATACTGTACAGTTATCTGCTCCCCAGTCAAATTATCACATCTATACTGATGGTTTCTGCAGGAATAAGGCTGGCCCCGGCATGGGTTTCTGCGGCTGTTCGAGGACTCGTTGATTGCCATGGGGAAAATTGCATTCGATTACGATGATGATGAGGAGTCTTGGCTGTCTGCTGAAGTTGTACGGTACCACTTAACATAGTTCTACTTTTAAAGTTATGCTTCCTCATCGACTCTCAAGATTGCAGATTTTCATTTCTTAAGCATTAATATGCAGCTAACACACCTACGACGGTTGTTGCCGTAAAATTACAGGCTCATTGCGGCGCAGGACTGTAGCCTTACAGTGGGTTCCAAGTCATGTTGGGATCCGGTTATAGGAAGGGAAGCCCCAGTAAAAGCCAGAGGCAGAGGATCCACAGGTTACTGGCCAGGTCACTTGCTTGGATGGAGGCGACCACCTGCCATCTGCTCCAATTCACTGGTCTCGATGAACACCCGACTGATGACGTCATCCGTCTGTACTGAAAGGTTCGGCTTCAAATGGTTAAGAAGCCAAGCAAGGGCGTTGGATAAATAAATAATTTTTTGCTATATTTAAAGTGATAAATATAATTTCAAATATTATCAGATAAAAGTTGATTTTTGAAGGCAAGGCAAATTTAAAATAAAATATTATATCATTTGTTTTGGAAGAAATGAAAGGAAAAAATTTCTAAGAACTCACAATTAATCTTTAGATTGCTCGTAACTCTATTAGAATTTATTCATTGTTTATAAAATCTACAAAGATACGCGTTTTTGTTAAATCATTACCCCTTTTATAAATGTTACTTTATATAACTGTTAAACTAATAATGAAAAAACATAATATTTAAGAAGTTTTTGTTTTTCAATGAAAAAACACACAATATCTCTTATATTTAACATTTCTTGCAATATTTTTTCAACATAATTTAGTTTCGAAATTTCAAAACATATTGCCAACAGCTAAATATTCATTTTTCACTTACGAATATCATTTTAAAACCCATTACTTATTCTTTTAATCACTTAAGATTTTTATAAAGACAAATCTTATCTAATTCCTAACTTTATAGTAGGTTGATATAATATCCATAAATTCAAAACAAAGCCTTTGGGCAAATACATGCATCTACGTTTTATTACTCAGCGCAATCTATTTTTTAAAATAAAACATCCGATTGCTTTTTTAAATTCGCAGGAACATGAATTTTTTTTGTTGATGTATTTAAACAAACATTTACTTCTATGTCAAGAATGTAGTGCTTTTATGCTAGCAATAAAATTACTAAATAACTCGTCATTAAGAGTCACTCATAAAATTGTAAAGCTTCAACGAGTAAATTACACTTTTCAAACTGTATTTCATTTCAGAATCTGGTTTTGTGGCCGCAAAACCGGTGGTTATCAGTGAGGTTACAACGGTAGTGGTTAACAGGCTGGCGTTATAATTTAAAAACCTTAGAACCATTGAAATTCGCCTTTAAGCCTGATGCATTAAACCGTGTTTTGTGGCCACATAAGCTAGTATTACACTAAATGTTGGGCCCGGTTTTCATAAGTTCAACCCAGAACCTTGAAGACCCGCCTTTAGGGCCCTGATCCGTTTAAATCTGTCGTTTTGGGGCCCCGAAAACCTAGTGGGCACACGACAGTTTGAGGGGCGTGCTGTTCAACATTGAACCATTTAAAAACCCCGCGTGGGCCTGATGCACGAAAATCTGTCGTTTGTGGCCGCATAAGCCTAGTGGTTAAAAAAAGGTTGAACCGACGTATCATAAGTTCAACCCCGCCTTGAAGATCCGCCACGTAGAGGGCCTGATGCACTTAAATCTGTCGTCTTGTGGCCCAAGACAGTGTTTATACTAAAGGTTGAGGCCGGCGTTTCAAAAAATTTCGAGCCGAGTCCTAACAACCACCGCGTAGAGGCCCAGATGCATGTTAAATATGTCGGAGCTCAAATCCATCCCGTTGATGTGGTGTGGGAGCTCGGAGATGGAGGTACCAGCCGGGTTTTGTCCCCATGACCTTTTAAAAATTTGGATCCGTCACCATTGCCTATTTTACTTTAAGAGGATGTTAATAAGACCCCCTCACTGTTTTTTGATTTTTCTCACTATCATAAATGTTATCATAGTTGCTTTTTAAATATCAAACAAGGAATTTCAATGATTCAATAATACAATTAGATTGTACAATTTAGAAGAAAATTTGGCCCAATACATAAAAAAAAAGGAGATCACTTAAAATTTCCTAAATTTAAATTTTCCATATGCTTACATAAAGCCGATTTATCAGATTAAATACTATCCATACAAAGCTAAAATGTAAAATACGTCTAATATTGGTCAATTTTGATTGTTTTACTCATTCGTAGCGAAAATTGGTCCATAATTGTCTATAATACTATTAACCGACAAACATTCTATTTTTATGGAATCCACTTTTAGGAACAAAACTTCGCAAAGCATTATTGTCAAGTACAAGACTGAAAGAAATTGGGAAATTTCAATTGTATAAATTAAAAATATATGAGTCATTTTTTTTTTTTTTCAAAAAAAAAAAATTTATTAAATGTTTTGAAAAGTCATTTTTTCTTTTTTTTTGGGATTTTTTTGCACAAAAAGAAGCTTAGGGGTTAAACCCATATATAATTTCTACTGATCTTCGTTTCAAAATTATTACATTAAACAACAAATAAATTTCCCTGTCACCATCATCTGTTACTCATAATTCTAACTTTATTAAACATGTTTTGAATATTAAAGAAATGATACTCTCACAATTTTTTAAAAGTACTGGTAATAGAACTGAAATACTCATCAAAATAGAAAAAAATAATTCCTTTGAAAAAAAAAACCGGGGGCGTAAAAAACTATTTGTTCGATCGGAAAGAGAAATAAAACAATTTATCTATCCAGTTCAACAATGGATGGTCCAAATTGATAAAGCACTGGAACCCCTCTATTCCCTGAATGAATTTAAATACGAAACCCAGCAACGCGCTGGCAAAGCACGCCAACACTTGCTATAATTTGTCAAAGGAATGTGGCATCTGCAGAAACGGGATATAAAATTCTCTGGAATTGGGAGAAGGCTTGGGTCGTTTATCACGAAATTTCGTTCGAAAAATTGGCAGAATCGTGACCCGATCTGCGATCTGTTATCACACGTCCCCTGCTATATTCTTCTGAAAAGAACAGTTAAAAAGAGGACGAAAAATACGGCGGTATCTAAACAGATCGCTAAAAGGAATCAGCGGCCATCCGAAACCTGCAATCGACAATGAACTCCCGTCAGATAAAACGATGTGGATCTCAAAAGCTGAGCTGTCAGGTCGCCGTTTTTGACCACGAACACTATTTCCAATTTTTTTTAATTCTTTCACTAAGTCATATACAGTGAAAATCGTTTAACACGATACTGAGGGGACTGAAATATTTTTTCCGGTTGAAGGAATTTTGTGTTAAAGGATATTGCAAAAAAGTTTCATACAACAAAAATTTAAATTTTTAAAAAATAATTTTTTACATAGATACACATATATTTAAAAATCAAACTCAGTGGCGCGATAGCCCGGGGGGCCAGGGGCCCAGGGGCCCCTCCCCCTAAACGTGAACATTGGACCCGGGGCAGAGCAGTGTCCCGATCTGGGGGGTCAGTCGGAACGAACCCCATTTTAAGTCCCCAACAAGTTAGCTCATTTATCGACCCACTGACACATATATGCATGCATTAAATAAAAATTAATGAAATAAAAACATTCACATGAGCTTAATGAAATTTAATACAAAATTTTCAAGTTCTGTTTTTGATCCCCAGCCTTAAGAAGCTCTATCTTTCTTTTAAGAGAAATAGTAGTTTGCTTTTTCCATGAGCTTTTTGCCATTGTATGTGCCCAAAACTTCTGTCACAGGAAAACTAATGCGAAATAAACTCACTGATTTTTACTCACGCTGTGATGTACTCGTCACAGAATTCCAAAGCCGACTGATGTGAAATTAGATGTTTTTGTGTGGCGTTTGTGGGGCTGGAAAATGAAAGTACCTTAGATAAGCAAGATGGGCTTGTCACAGGCTATATTCCTAAGATATTTCAAAATCAAGTTAGCCTCCTTTCTACGAAACATGTAAAACAACCTTTCTTTCATTTCACACCCCTCTTAAATCTCGCTCGTATTTTCCGAATATTGCTCATTCCCAAAAGAGAAATTTTTCGTGTTAAGCAATTTTCGTTTTATGTTAAGAGAAAAGAATGCAAGAAAATATAAAGTAGTGTGTTTGGACCGTTGTATTATTTTGTGTTAACTGATATTTCGTCTTAAGCGTTTTCGCATTAAACGTATTTCACTGTATTTCTAATTTTTTCAATTTAAAAATATAAAAAAAAAAAATATATATATTTATATATATAAAATATATATATCAAAATTGTGTAATTTCAGAACGATAATGTTTTTAAAATATTAAATTTTCACATATTTGTGATACAAATTAGCTTAATTAGTTTTTGTGGTTTGGCAACACAAAGATGTGAACAAAATTATTAATTCTGAAACATGTTCTTGAAGCGAAAAGCCTGATAAAATGGTAAATGGTTCGATGTTATAATATTATGTGAAGTTACATTTTTGATCAAAATTTTTTCTTTTAAAATGAAATTTCTTTTAAAGCTTTCGGTGGGCGAACGTAGAATTAGTGTTTAAAGACAAGAAAGTATTACCAATAGTTTGTTATTTTATCAGTTCGCAAAAAAGTGCAAAATTGTACTATTTTGAATAATATTGAGGCATCCATTTCTTATTGCGAGATTTCAAATCATTTTTTCTTAAGCTAGCTTTAAAATTACAAGGTTTGTCGCCAATAGCTTTCATTTTCCTTCAGAACGTGTGACGTTAATATGCAGTCATTCATTCATTCATTGACTTTATTTTCTTGGTATGCTTTGAAGACGAAACACACAAGTAATATTGCTATTAATAAGTTATTATTACTTTGCATTCGTTTTTCCTTTCCTTTTATTTTTCTCCTCTCTATATAGAAAGGCAAAATATTTATTTTCTTTAAAAGAAAGTTAAAAAGAAAATATTTGATGTTAAACCTTGCTATATATAAATGTTCTAACTTTTTGAAATGAAGAATTATCGATCTTTTTAATTTGTTGAAATAATCAAAACCATTTTTTACCTCTATACAGCTAAATATACTTAACTTGCTGATGAAATATATTTTAATCGATTATTATTTATATTTATTTTGTTAATTTTCGTAAAATTCAGGCAAAAAAATAATTTTTAAAACTATATAATTTTAACACCATGTATAACAGCTTGTATAATTTAACCCATAGTTTTTTATTTTATAATCTATCATGAATTTTACAACAAATATAAAGAAAAATAACGCATTCAAAGAAAAAATAAAAATTTAATTTAAAATTTAATTAATTAATAAATATAGAGCAATATCAAAATCTAATTGTTCTTGTATTTCCAAAAATTTTATATGTTTATGCAAATTATGAGAGTTGGATACGTCAACAACACGTGGACGTAATAAATTTTGAGATCTGGAAAGAAGGAATTTTTAAAATTATCCTATAGACTTTTATCACATTAAAGAAACATACAAGCAGTCTTTATGCCACACATATTTGGTTCCATCTTAAACTCAAGATACAAAAATATTATAATGCACGTAGTTGTGTGCTGTATGAAAAGGAAAGAGATTGGTTATATCACACACCACACAGTACTATTTCCATTGACTATCATTTTATTTTTCGGAAGTTATCCATTCGATATGAATGTAATTTTAGCTTTGAATTCTTTTTATCAAGAATCCAAGAAAAGTCAATCTTATGTCATAGAAAACAAAACCTATTTATTTCCCCGTGAATCCCAGTAAGAGCTCTCTGAATGAACTGCTTGGTTTATATTTGTATACTAATCATTTCATTCCTGCAAACATTGAATCCGCTGTAATTTAAGATTTAATAAATTATTTTTCAGTAAAAATACGACCTCTTTTATTCAAACTATGTGAGACGTGCTAGCTTGGATGTATAACAACGTAAATTTATCAAACGAATCATTCGCAATTCCTTTATTATCAAACATATATAATTCCAATACAACATGAATTGTTTATAGAGGGAATAGTTTTCAGTTATTTATGTGTGACGTTCTTCATTTTTTTATCTTCCGAATTTTTAGATTTATCGTATTAATTCGTAGAATGTATATGTGGTAGAAAGAAACCTCCCTAAGTGATAGATTTGAAGTCCAAAAGTGTATTAACTTAATAGTAGCCATACTAACAAAATATAAAATGGATCTTATTAGAGAAGAACGGTTTTTCTTCCACACTTTGATGACCAGCTCTCAACAAGTCAGTTAAAATTGGTCGAACTAATGTAACGTGACTTGGTCAAAATGGTCAACATACAGAAGGAATACATTCTGGTATATTGATCTTGTATTAGTTTTAACATACTACAAATCCTACTGTAAAAAATGCGATTGCCTTAAAAAACAGTGTTTAATGCATAAAAAGATGCTAAAGTTTGAAGATTAATGCAGAAGAATGGCTTTAATGTATCAATGAAACCCAACGTACCTCACCGGGACAAGTTGCACCGGTTTAACTAATATAGCTGCCTAGAGTCCAAGCAAATGGTCAGCATAAGAGAATCCGATTAGATATATAAATATGTCATTACGTATGAATCTGATTTGTATTGCAAAACCATTGCAAAAGTAAGTGAAATGGATCTTTATTTAGAGAAGAAATGGCTTATCTTTCCACTCTTTTATGAATTCAGCACAAACTAACTGGGTTAAAATTTTGACAAATTAATGTAAATGGTGTTAGCCAAAGCCATATAAACAGGAAGTGATTTATATAGGTATGTTGATCTTGTATTGTGATTTTAATATGCTGCAAGTCATATTGTAAAAAAAAGGATTATCTCAAAGAAGAATTGACTGTGTTAAAAAAATGTTTAGTTTTGCAGATTATTATTGAGAAGCATGGTTTATCTTCTTAAATTTTTGATGCTCAGTACACTCAGAGAGTCTATTTTTACTAGTTAAATTAATATAATGTGTCACAGTCCAAAAATAGTCGACAAACAGAAGAGATTGATGTAGGTATGTGGATCTCCCATTGATTTTAATTTGCTACGAGCCATATTGTAAATCATATGATTACTTAAAAAGGCGTTCAGTTTTGAAGATTTTACATCTTCTTATTTTAGCATACTTCCATTATCCGTTTTAAAAGGTAGGATTAAAGAAAATTGAAATTCAAAAACAAAAACATAAATTCTGTCTTACATTCAAAATGTTATCTTTAATTTATGCAGAAGAAATAAATTTTTAATATCACTTATTAGGCATCAGGACTGTACTCCTACTTAAAAGAAATATATATTTCAATTCTTCCTACGCGATATTTTAGTTTTCCTTTTAAGTTAAAGCATTAGATATGTGAAAATATATTTCGCCATTAAAGTAGTCGATAAAATGGATAAGGGGATAGTTTTAGTCGCTGTAGCGAAGGTTTTGTTGTTATGAATCGATTCGCATAATAAATTTGTGTCTATATATAATGCAACGGCTCCAGGATTTAGGAATAATACTTGCTTTGATACAAAGTTATTATTTAGCATTATTTATAAGTCCAAAATATATTTTAATATTGAAAATTTATTGTGAAGATAAAATTACATTTTATGTATTTCAGCAGTATAGCCAGTAAAACCAAGATTTATGTAAGAGTTCCTATTTCTAGGTAGATAGTGTGAAAAAGCACAGATACTATTTCCAATAAGCACTTACGGAGAGAAACTTTCAAAAAATTTACTTCATATTTACACAGTATTTTTTTTTATTACAGTAAATTTTTATAGTTACTTTATCGCTCTCTTAGAAAGCTTCTGGAATTGAACAATTTGCCGATTTTCGTATTTCTTACTATTCTGTAAATCGAAATTAATTCCCTTTATAAGAAAGGGAAAAATAGTTAAGTATAGGGCAAAAATTTCTGCGGTTTTTGATAATAAATATCAAACCTACATATACATTTTTATTTTGAAACGAGATCTATCACTGTATCTGAAATTAAGTTCAATTGGAAAAAATAAACTTTAAATTTTATGAAAAGACTTGCATACCTTACACGCGTTAAGAAAATTAAATAAACTTTGAAACAATTCTAAACTAAATTAAAAATTAGGCAGGATATTAGTTATATATATATATGCTAGGGGAAAAAATTTCGTAGAATATTTGTAGATAAGAAAATCATTTATTAAAATATTACAATAAATATAAAAATATAATTAATACATCAACTCATTTTTTAAATTGTGATAAAATATTTATAAATTAAATTCTTTTTTTATCTGTAGATGGGTTTTGTGTAACTTACGAAAACATACTTATTCTAAATGACTACCGTTTTAAATTAATTAAGAAAACCACACATTATGCTTAAAAATAAAATTTCTTTTGTAGATAAATTGGTAGAAATTAAAAAGTAATGTTTTTATCATAGTTATATAATATCTCAACAATATATGTTGTTTGCTGATTGGTTACATATAAAACCATTTTTATATTTCCATTAACCATTTACTAGTAAATATTTTAGAGCTTGTATTCATTTTGCTGCAAATAATTAAATTTTATTTTAAATATAATGAAAAATATTTCGAGTCCACAAAAGAAACTATTCAACAACTGAATACCCAAATCAATAAAAGCCAAATTATACTTTTTGATTTTGCGATGTGAAAGCAGAAATCATGTAAGTAATAGGTCTGTATTTAAATTTTTATTTAACTATAGCTGAACATTTATTTGTAAGGTATATTTCTGCTTGAATAAATATGTTAAAATACTATATATGTAACCTTTATTATTAATATTTTTATTGAAGAAAATAGTTGTATTTAGTTGCTTATTTATTTATTTTATGTTAAGAATATTTTTAAATCCTTTTAAGAGCTTTTTAAAATTACAGGTTTTAAGTAGTTTATATAAAATTTACGTACAAAAATGCTACGTATTTGCGACGATGGGTTGAATTTAGTTACTAAATTCAAGCATTTAAAGACATGAAATATTTAAGTATGCAAAAGCGCGTAAATAAATCCGCTGCTATACATTGGATACTATTATGGTGGTGGAGTTACTGGGAGCTTAGTAAGGTTGCGCTTATTCTTTTATTACAGCCTACATTGATGTTTCATTGATGGAAATGGTTTACTTTTCTTTAGTTATTAGATATCAGGACAATATCATCACTAATTTTTTGATTTCTTAAATTCTATTCAGATAAGAGCTTTTCAACCAGCCAAGCTGATAGGATCAGATCAGCTCATTTCTGCCAGGATAACAACCTAATAATTCCTAGAGTGGTACCTAAATTTTCACTCATTTACTGTGCGCAAGTATAGAATCTTTGCTGAAAAATTATTAAAGCTTACGCTATTGGTAAATAGATCCCGATGAAAGGCAGAAGTTTAGGTTCTAGAATGGTGTCAATGTATTTTATGATTATTCAGTGTCCCATCGACATATGAAGGACTCTCAATACCTCATCCGCTGATATGCAATTTATCAAAAAAAAGATAAAACTATGTGGATACTTCCCAGTTGCCTGGATGTAGTTAGATGTAGCATTTCTGCTATCCTACGGCTAACATATTTTTAGGGCTATCACCGCCACTCTGAAAACCTGATACTTTAGTTTTGTCCTATATAATTTGGTGTAAATCAACAATAATTTGTCCAAATAATGTGTTCCATTGCGCATTGTACTCCCTTTAGTGCTCCTGTAAACATAGCTCTTGGAATTCTAATTTTTAGTCTGCATCTTAAGTAAACTACTCCTGGTTATTTTTGAAACTGATAGAAACACTCCAGCATCACCGCGATCACTCTATGGATACGTCCACAAATTTTTTATCTCCAAGCATGTTATTTTTGTTCTTCTGTCATCAACAGATATAATGCACCTTTTATCGGCCTTTTCCCGCCTCTTTACAAAATTGCCCTAACATCCTCACAAACTTCTATTCCAGATATAGGCACTGAACTACCCTCCTAATATGCAATTTTAAATACAGGAAATAATGTACTTTCATCTCAAGTATGTGTCCAATCTACTTTTCTTTGTATTTATACATTTTTGACTGAATATCAATGTTACCATCCCTGCAAGAAACAGTTCTTGAATCTCAGTTCACCAAAAAACTTGTGGCACAGTTTGAAAACTCTTGTCTGAAATGAGGTAACGAAATAAAAGAAACGAATCTAGGAGAGAATGGTTTCTGCATCAGTGTAATTACTACAAGAGTGAAACTATTGTTTCAATGGAAAGCTACCCATTGGAAAGCTGTAAATAAAGAATAAAGTGCACCCCACGTTAAGCTCGATAAATTCTGCTTTCAATTGCATTTAAAGGAGTATCAGACAGTTACTAGAAGAGGCTTTCGCTCGCGTAAGATGATATTTATTTTTGTGGCTTTGAATCAGTATTTAAAATTTCCAAGGCTTAAAATTGCATAAAAAATGTTTTGGTACTCGTGCAACGTAAAATTCTCTCATACATACAAACCAAAACATGACACGGAAAAATTGCCCAAGCAATTCTGGGCCACCACTGTATAATAAACTGTAAATGTACATTGTTCCCCATTCCTTCAACCTCTATGCACTATCGCGGAATCGAACTGCTTCAAAAGTTTCTTTACTAAGTGGGTACACGTTGAATAAAAGATTGTAGTTTATTAATTTACCATCTACTAAGAGGTCAAAATCCTCGATTAAATGCACCAAATACTTAGTTAAAGTATAAAATAGCTGTAAAGAATGAGCCGGCCCAAAAAGGTACTTTCTCATAAAAACTTTAAATTCCAAACAAAACCCAAGCGATACCAAGTTTTAGTAACAAAATTTTTTCAAAAAATTGCTTATTGCGTATCAAAATAAGAAAAGATTTTGTGATTTTAATCTTTACCTGTGCCACCAGAGCCAAAAGAACAGAGGAAAAATTAATTGCTTAGTTTGTTAATTAAATTTTTAAATGAGTATTTTGATAATCAAACCGTACTATATTATTAGATATGCTTAAATGTAAAAGCGAAGGGGTAGAAAAGAAAGTCTAAAACCTATGAATGTTTGCAGAGTTATTCACATGCAAATTGCATTAAGGTCTCCATCGCGGGGCCGAATTCTAGGGATCCCAAAAGCCCACCGCCAAAGCATCTATTTATTTCGTGAAATCTTTTAAAGGATCCCGTCAAAGCTTCCAAAACTTAATCTTTGTGGGGCCAAATTCCGTTATGCCACATTGATTCATAGGCTTTCGGAATGAAAGTGTAAATCTATAATGAAAATTTAAAATATAAAGGAATAAATATTTAAATAGAAAAAATTTTTTCGTGATTTGGAAATTCTATTATTACCTATACCTATTATTTACATTATTATGTATCAAAGTAATGAATAAATCCGTTATTCTTTCATATTGCTCACATTACTATTACTGCATTTTTAAAAATCTTAACCCCCACATTAGTATATAATGATACAAAACAGTCCTTTTCTAATGAAGGGAGCAAGTGTTGAAAAGGGTGTGCCTTTAACTATAAATAAAGTTTACTATTTATTTAGTCATAGAGTCTCCTAATTCAAACTAATTTAAATTGTACTGAATGCCCAAGCGCCGGAGTGAGAAAATGCCAGGTGTAATAAACACGCAGGCTTGCCTCTAACTTCTTGAAAGTCACCAAAGTGAAATTAGCAGGGAATCTGTGCTCTCACACCAGCTAAGAGAGAAATGAAATAGAAATACAAGTTGTAAGGATGCAAAACTACCTAAGCCAGGTATAACCTTCTTATTTCTACTCATTTTCCAAACTGCCCTAATGTGAAGTATCTTTAGATTAAAGAGAGTAGGCTTATAATGGAAAAAGTTCGGTGCTGATCGGCCCAGCATCGAGCGACTCTGTAATTAAAGATGTGGTATTGTAAAAACTATTTGATTTACGTATGGCTATTACTTTCTAAGAATTGACTCCTTATTCGGTCTTCTTTAATTACGTCAATTTAAATCCTTCACCGCAAACAGTGCTAGAAGTTCTTCTTCTGCCAACTCCTGCAGAATATGAGTCGATTTTTTCTTCCATATTTCCCCAGCGAAAAGCTGTTGGTGACGATGAGGAGGAAGGCCCATGATGAACTTGAGTGGTGTTTGCGTGCAGTGTTATTTGAACTGCCCAACTTCGGATCCGAATTGCATGGCTAGACGATTGAACAAAAGGAACTCATTCCAAATGCTTGCAAGCACAGCCTTCAAACTAGGCGCGTATTCTCTGTGTATGATAAATTGACAGAGGTGTTATATTGTATTGAAAGTCGAAACAAAAGTTTATTTTAAAAAATCATTAATTTTATACCGAAAGCAAAACAAACAAAATTATAACCCATTACATACGTCAAATGTACAATATCTTCACCCATGCAATATAATTTCTATAAAGGGGACTTAAAAATTTATGGGTATGTATTTTATAACTAATTTCAATTAAATAACCCTGAGTTTCTATTATTGCAAAACATATACGAAAATCTCTGTTCACTTATCTGATACTGTAATGGCTGAAAATTAAATCCCCTAACCCGTCAAGTGTAATAGTGATTCTGCCCCAAATTCCGCTTTCCCAAGTGTAGCCGTATGTATAAATTTGGGGTGGGGAGGAGAAATGGAATAAAGAGATAAAAAGAACTTTTCTGTTAACATTCACACCACTTCTTTTATTGCATTCTGTTTTCTAGTTAATTAAGTAAATTGAGTAGTAGCGGCAAAAAAGGCGATGGAAATACGTATATATACGTCCGTATAATACTGGGTTGAGTAAGACGTTTATATACGCCGGTATATTCTAAGAGATTTTTCGAAAGCCGCTTTTCTAGCTTTCTTTTGTTCAAGTATAGTATTATTGATTTAAATAGCACTGCTATTGTATGCAGAGTGTGAAAATAGAATTTCAATGGGCTGAAATTTTTGGGAAATACTCAGTTAAGGGCTTTATTCCTATCTCTACGTTGCCTTGGGTCTGCATGATGCTTAGTCTCTGCCACCCTCCTGTAGGCCATCATTGTTTTTTCCGGTTTGACTTGAAATACATACTGAGGCTAATCTATCCAAGTCTTCATTTAAATTTGTGGTAACCATGGAGCTGTATAGAAATCTAGAGTAATTATTGAGTATAAATAAAGGCCGAGGCTACAAATGTTTTCCAATATCAGCAGGGCTATCTTTTTGTTGAGATGGCGGGTCGAAGGATGACGGCTAAGCTCATTTAAATAAGTAAGCTGGATTTTTAGAATGTCTCAAAGCAAACCTCAGCAGAATGAATGCACAATCAACCAGTATCAAGTTCGGTATTTACGCATCTACTGTTCATTCTTGGGTCACCACTTCGGCGAAAGTGCTGTAGCAGAAAAGATGGTGGGCAGGAAGACTTATGATGACTTTGAGTAGTACTTGTGTGTGAAAAAGTATTTGAACTAGCCCAATTTCCCTTGGGTCCAAAGTGCACGCTTTAGGACCCAGCTTTTCCGCAAACTTTTTTATTTCATGGGTGGAATCAGCCAAAGGTTTATAATTTGTACTAAAAGCCTGCTTAGGGAGGAGTGTTTGATGGTTAGATTTGACTGTTTGATTTTAATAATTTGATTAATGCATGACTGGACCCTGAATTTAAAACATGGTTACACCAAAAAAATGAATATAAAATGATTTACCCAAGGAATATTGGCGATTTTCATAAAAATATCTACAGTAACATACCACAGTAAATAAAAGAGTAAATAATTATGCTTTTAAAGTGACCGAAAGTATTTGACCGGTACCCGGCATGGACCGGAAAATGGTCCGTGGATCGGGGATAGTGAACACTTGCATCGACGTAGACGTCAAGAATCCCCGGTTTCAAGAAGGCAGATGGACCTTGTTCTCTTGTTGTTTTGGCTGACTTAAGAAGATGGCGCTCTGGGCAGCTCAACGAACCTAAATTTGGTTCTTGAATGGTAGATTTCTAGTAAACAGAAAGAAGTCAAGAGCGGTGCAAATTCCGTTAAATAAGGGGATAATCAAATACTGGGATACGCGTTGTCTATTTTCGTGAAACTTTGATAGACAATGGAATGAGCCTGTGTGTGTCTTATTGGGAGAACCCATGAATTGTTCTTCCGCAAATCGGATGGTTTCTTCCTTATTCTTTTATTGAGCTCAGCAAGAACGTGAAAGGGAGGAATATTGATCAACAGTTTACACAAGAAACCAGTAAAAGTATATATACATCTATGAAGACAAAAAGTTTTCAATCTACTATTGTTTAATTTGATCGCTGAGCCTCGGTTTCTTTTGGCCTCGGGGAAGATGGCCTTCACGTGAAGTGATTAAGTGCTTTCTGTTTGTGGACTATAAGTAAAAACCTGGATTTTGCTATTTGGCATATTTGTCGCAGCAATTTAAATGGCTTTTGCGGGTAGCCAAACTAAAGGCCGTGCCATCTTTTGTTGAGCCTTTGTTACTCAAAATGCAGAACTTGAAAACGCAATTTCTAAGTACACACTTCGTATGATAGATTTTATGTAGAATTTACTGCATTAAATTTTGCGTTAGTGATGGTATAGTTTCATAATCTATAATACTTATCCCGGTTTTATCGTGAGAATCTACTGACTGTGTTAATTTACCAATTTTTTTTCTGCTATTATGGCCCCATATTTTCAATTCCTACCAATTAGCCCACCCCTATATATTTATTTATTTATTATACTTGTGAATCTTTCAACTGCTAGCCAAAATATATGATTCGAAAGCGCCTAAATTGATGAAATTTTATAAGTGTTAGATTATTTTGGATGAGCAAATGCAATATTTTACTATACCTTCACAAAAATTAATTGGTTACAACTAACATTTAAAAATCACAAACAATAAGTCAATGTTGGCATCATTTCGGGCGACCTAACACTCTCTTTGGCGACTTCCGTACAAACTTAAAGAGTTTAAAAGCGAAAGCATTCAGTTGAACTGAAATTTTACATACACGATTATTTTCGATGATAAATGATACTTTTAATGATAAATTTACTAAAATTAATACCACTCATCGATGTGATTCTGCCCTATGTAAATATATATTTATATTTAATTTGTAATTTATTATATAAAAGCAGCCAAAATAAAATTTTTTCTTTTGTTGATCTAAATAGGAAATTAATTTAAAAATTATTTTTTGGCATACTACAGATGTGAAGAGCGATTCAGGTGAATCCTTCTAAACAAGGCTCTTGCAGCCACCAGAAAACATTGTTTTACCCAAAAACACGTGAACGGAGCAAAGATGACATGTGATACATTTCTTCAATAAATTATAAGCTCCAGTAGTGGTTTTTCCAAGTTGTATGTAAATTTCACAAACAATTATGTTCTATTGTTACACTTTTCCTCAATAAAAAATAAAGATAACTCCTAAGGCAAAGGTTAAGAAGGCGTGGCAATAGATTTTGGTTGTAGAGCCTGAGGCAATTCGCATTCCGAAGTGTAAAGATTTACCTAAACAAACTGTGGCCACGGGCGTTTTGCTAGTGCTTATTTCTGTGCAACACTAAATCTCTTGCTATTTAAGGCTTGCTTTTGGGCTAATAAGCAAAGAATAGGACCCAAATCCGAAAATGCTATCAGATATAAAAAGTACTTAAACATTAATATAATATTCTATCTTCATTATCCTGCAGAGAATCAATTTCTTGTGTTTTATCCTTAGTTGGACACATATTTTCTTTATAAGATGTGGGGTTCCATTTTTTCTCCGGCACCATACTCGGTAAAATGGTTTCCATTCCTTTTGCTATGTTAAAAAGGAAAACTAATTATTTATTAAATATTTGAAATTCTTAAAAATAATATATTACAAAACAAATGCATTGAGTTACACCGCACAAATTTTAAAAATTGAGTGCATTTTTCAATCCGAAAGTACTGTGGCTCCACGTTAAGTTTACGCCTTGCGCTATGGCTGTTGTTTCCAATGGCAACACCCCTGCCAAATCACTATGATACTTTTTTAAACCCTTAAATGCATTTTTGTCGTAATTTTCAGCATTCCTTGCTCTCCTTAACTTATTCCAAAAATCTGAGTAGAAAATCAAGTAACGTTTCCCGGAAACGCGGAGTTGTGAACCATAGGTAATAAATCAAATCAAGTAAAGAAAGAGCATTATTGTTGGAGTGTAAGTTACATTTTAAGAAAGATGGATGAAGAAAAGTATAGTAGTTACTTGTGTATGATATTTTCATTTCTGAGTTTCTATGAAAGAGTGAAATATCTAATTGAAAAAAATTATAACTTCCATCTATTGTCAGGTAAACCATCAAAGTTTGATGTTGCATTCGAAAATCTTTTGGATCGATATGTGCCAAATTTTGGGAAATACCGCGTGTTATCAAACAGTTCACGTTCAACTTTTCGAAATAAATGTTCAGTATTATCGTAGATTTTTTTATTTATTTCTTTACGTAAACCGGTGACTCATTCCTATAAAAACTGATATTTTAAAATTCCAAAACAAAAAAATCATGTATTTATGGGTTAAACCAAGATTATTTTAAACGTGAAATGAAACTGAATTCTTTCAAGTGATCCTTGCTGAGTTAAATGATTTCTTGAAAAGAATCCTAGAAATGGAAAAGAATACTGAAAAATTAATAAAGATAGTTCTAAAGAATAGTATATCAACGCTTTTATCTGGAAATTTTCAAAAATCTGCAGCTCTCGTAAAATTTATCCACACAAATTAACACTTAAGAAATATTTATTTGTTTCATATTTACCTTTTCGCTAATCTATACTTAGAATATATCTAATTACTCCTGCTTACGTAAGATTTTATAAAATAAATATAAGCTGCTCTTTTTATTCCCTTTGCTTTTTAAATTTGGTGTTGTTGTTGTATTCATCTTGAAACCAAATATTTCCGTTTTTACAATTTGTAAATAATAACTTCGTCATAATATCTTCGGCATAGCTGCATCATAAATATTTTAAATAATATGAGACATGACGATGTGCACATACAACAAAAAATCGAAGTTCTATTATTAAATTAAAAATTAGAAGCCTTGGGAAGCGACTCTAATTAAGAAAGCTATTTTTGAAAAATAATTTTCATTCATCTTTTTAAGAGCGCGGGAAATATATTTCAAGTGAGAAATCAAAGAATCATTTTTCATTCATTCAATTTAGAAAACAGGAAAACATTTCATGTCATTCCTAAATATTAATGACTTCATTCATACAAAGAACGTGTTTTTTTACTCAATTTCTGAACTTACGTTGCTGCGATTTTAAAAAGAATAAAATTACTCAAAGTGAAGGGGAAATTCAACTTTTAACATTCAATAGAAATATAAGATGTAATTAATATATTTATTTCGTTCAACTAAGAGTTTCCCCATTAAAAAAAAAATTATTTTTTTCATATAAATATTTTCATATTCAACTTGAAGAGTATCGATTTTTTTAAAGAATTTAAAAGAATTTATCAGTTAAAACAAAACAACAAAAGAAGATATATTAAAAAATTTAGCTCCCAATTTATATCGAAATATTGTTGTATTTACAAAAACACATTCTTTAGGAACCTAAATCTGTAGTCTTTAGAAGTAAACAATTTTTTTTCTAAAGCTGGAATAGTACCTGAAATAAAATGGACTTAAAACATAAAAAGAATCTTGCAAGTACCTTCAAAGCGTTTTTTCGTAAAAAAAGAGGGTATGTGTTATACGGGCGAATATAAATTTTAAATACTAATTGTGCAAAACTTAAGCTAAACAACTGTAAAAATTAAGCAGATAGCGTGAAATTGCAGGAAAAGGAGGCCTAGATCAGTAGAGGGAAACACGTAAGCCAGTAGAAACACAAAGTGTATGCAAATATCAGGAAACAAACGGGCTCAAAGGATGGAGCGTACGTAAAACGCGTGATGTCGACCGCGCGCTGCTCAACAGTAGAAATGTGAAATGAAGCGACGGAGACGCAATCTCGCACCATACCTCTGCAAGTGCCAGGAGTCAGTCTTTAAATATGGGCTAAAGATACTCATCTGGATGACTTCGCACGGGAAGAAACGATCGAAAGCTGAGGAGGGGCGTAATATTCCAGGAAGCAGAGTTCGAAATCAACAAAGTGTCGTTTCGCGTGCTTGAAAGCGTTCCAAACCACAGGTACAGCTGTTAGAAAGGTTGGTGTGGCTGCCCGAGACGACAACAACTGCAGGGGATGACCGATATATCATCCCGCAGGCGAAAAGTTCGACAGCAGTCAGCCAGCGCCATTGCCTCGTGAAACCTGTACAGCAACAGGTCGACAAGTGTAAGCGGCTTACCGTGGCCAGACGCCTTCACACAAAGGGGCCTGTTTGCCCGCCGTCCTGAACGCTGCCTCCCGTTGAAAGTTGGCCACCGAAGCCACCGTTTAAAAAATAGAGAGCACAAAAACTGGACAACAACTCTAATTCAATAGAGCTTCGTGTTTTTCATAGATGAGAGCTGGTTCAGTACTGTAGCGCTGTATTCTCTACCGTTTTGATTTGGGAGAGAGATCGGGGACCCGGTTTCCATCCCCACAGCAACACTGCCAGTCCAAAGGCAAGCCCAGTCCGGGTGTCCGTTCCAGCTCATTTTCGGGAGGAGGGTCTGTAAAACTGGGGATCAAGCGGTTGTGGGAGGGAGGTATTTTTCCCATTGTGACACTTTTTCCTGGAGGTGCCATTGGCCCAGACTTACCTTTATGGGATGACAATGTACTGCCAGCATCGCACCCCTTGCTGTTGAGAGGGAGCTATTGGAAAGTAAAGATACTACCTGAAATGGATTGGGCCAGCGTGCTCCCAGATTTAAATCCCATCGAACATGTGTAGGATGTGCTTTGGGAAGACGTATATTGCCACACGCCTTCATCATCCGGAGAAGTACAACCAAATAACTCAAACAGATGTTGATGAGGAATGTACTCCTACCTCAAGTAGAAATAAATAAGTGTAAAATGCCCAGCTGGTTCTTGAGTATATGGAGAGACGGTGCAAAGCAAACTACGTAAGGAGGGCATATACCTCATATTAAGGAACATCTGCTTGTTGTTCTTCCTGTTGATAGACAATCATGAGTCACGATACCATGAGTCTAATGCAAAGCTTGTTTTTGCTTATCTGCCACTGTATGCGTTGTATTCTTTTTCTAGCGCTGATGTTGGGCCATCCATGTATACACTTCTATTCTGGGAATTCCCAGGCTCTATAGATGATTTTTTCGTGAAGTAGGTAAATAACCCACCAGTTGCTTAAGTTTTGCACACCAGTGTATTAAAATTGCAGCTTGAAGCATAGATGCGCATTATAATGCCGGATTTTACAATAATTCAGTACTATATCGTTTTTATTTAAAAAATAAAATAAAATGAAGTTTTTCCTAAAAAATATATATTTCTTGTGAGAGAAATTCTAGTAAAAAAATTGTGGATGAAATATAATCTTTCATGGCTATCTGCATTCCCCATTTGTGGACTAATAATTATCATAAAAGAATGCAAAATATATATTACAAAATATTCGTGTATTGCATCCTTGGTTGTATAACCTACACATTTTTTTAAATAAGGAAATGAGAGTAAGCAGAAATATTATATCTTTTAATTTTATGAGAAATTTTCAAAACATCAGTGAATTCTTTTATAAAATTTCTAAAATTCAAGAGGTCCAAACTTTTCTTTTTGCAACTGAGGTATAGAAAGTTCCATAGCAGTCAAGCTTCTAAATAACTTTGACGAATCGGAGTTCTTTGATATAGTGTGAGTTAGTAAACTGGAGAAATAAGTAAGTGTTGAAAAACTAAATATAGCTTTATTTAAATCAGATTCCAAATTCCATTATGGTTGCAACTCAATATTAGATGAAAGTAGCTTAATAATTATAATAGATAACTGGACGAGTATATCATATTAAGACACACTGGACACTGTACAGAGATATTGATATTAGCGATAAAGAAGCAAATTAATCTTATGCATTGATACTGCCCATATTCTCTACATACACAGAAAGGAATAACGGATTAAATACAAATCCAAGATTTACAATTAATTTCTAATCCACGGAGCCGGTATTTCACTTAACTCTCAAGGTATCTTACCACGTCCGGAACCGCGATTTTAAAAAGCTCATATATGGATAATTTTACGATATTTAGTGTCACCCAGATTAGAATACATGCATAAAAACCGTTTTGGGCGACATTTTGAATAAAAAAAATTATTAAATACAAGATGCAAGATTAATCTTGAATAATTTTTTCAAAATGTTTCTTTGAAAAAATGCTTTATTAAAAATAACATTTTGCCTATAAAGCCTAGACCTCATAGATGTCTTCAACTAGAATTCTTGAAAATTCACATTGCTTCAGCGTCACCCATTGAAATACTATTGGCTTTTTTTCTTAAAAATTGCCCCCCGTTGTCGTAAAATATGAATAAACCCACTTCTAAAATTATAAATTCTCAAAAAATTTAGTTGAGCCTGCACAGAGCAAGTCCGAGCCATATACAAAATATTATTATAATAGGAGCATTTTTTCTACAAAAAAGAGGAAATAGATTTGAAAAAAGGCTTATTCCAGAGGCCATTTTTGGCTGAAGACAGTATTAAAATAATTTTTTTTTTGACAAAATGTCCTAAAACAATTTTATATACAGTATTCTAAATCTAAGGACACTAACATCATACATACCTATTTATTGCTTTTAAACCACGGCTATGAACGTAGGGTGGAACCGTGGATTCATTAGAATGAATTTAATTTTAATACAAACAAATTTGAATTGACCTGGAAGCCGGTGGATGGGAAACCAACAAAGGAACGCATCGTTTTCTTACTTCCCTTTCAGAAGCAGACTTACATTATAAAAAGCCACATACTCTCTGTATAAATCTATTATACAGGCAAAATATAAAATTATTCCGTTATACATACCTGTAAGGTTTTTTTTCAAAACTATATATTTCATGCATAGTTTTATTTACTTTTTTATATAAATAATCCCACTAGTAAACACGCTTTGCCATGAAATTGTACCAGCGCCAACTGCGAAAATTACAGATAAAAAAGTTTATCAAAGATCCTTCCACTCAGGTTCGGAATCGATAAAATAATTTTGCAAAATTAAAATTTAAAACATCACAAATGGGTGCTACATAAAGAGACATTGGGTTTCAAACACCCGAAATAAAAAGAAAAAGAATACAGGCAATCCTTACCAGCTAACTGTGTATGAATACTGATACAGCCCAAGCTATACCAATTCAGCCCAAAATCCTATAGCCAAAAAGGGTTCCCTCCCAATAAAACCACTTAAAACAATGCTGCTTAAATAACAAAGAAATTCGGAGAAGGAGTAACGGCGCTAAATATTAAGTAGTAGGAGCACTTCCGGACCATCTCTTCAGGCCACATAGCAAAATCAAAATCATGATAAACGAACAAAACACAATAGTTTTCTAAAGCATCCGAGGATTTGGTCAAAACCAGTAAGACATTTCCCATTTTCTAAAAGTAATTTTTCTTAATATACAGTCGAACCCATATAAATCGAGCTTTATTTAAGAATTTTTTCAGAGAAAGGAACTTTTCCTGGAAACCAAGAACATTTCATAATGATTTTCTGAAGAATTCCCAAACAGCGAAGTTCATTTTCTATATAACGTGAACTTTTCTACTTGTGGATTCAATCTTTTCCTATTTAAAAGTAATTTCTGGATATCGTTATTCTCTTGCACATTTGGTGGGGGGCCTGCAATTTGATCTATTTTTTTCATGTATAACCTGCTGAGAGCAATAAACTCCATCTAAGAAGTGCAACCTTTACCCCCATTGTCCAGTTCACAGTGGAAACATCTTCGATATCCCCTTTACCCCCCTCAGTGAAGTCTCGTAAAATTTTTAAACTAATCTCCGTCTATGTAGTGTTGATCAGTCGTACCGGAACTTCGCTTCTAGCAGCTTCAAAAATGTCAAAAACGCAAGTTCCGATAATCAAAGGGAAATTTTCTTCTGAATTTTCTATAAGATATGCTTCTCAAAAAACCTTTTCTTTGTGCTTTTTTTTTTCCTTTTTAAAAGGTGATATATGTGCTAAAGAGAGGCATCTTCGTTTCTTATAGCTCTCTGAATGAACTGCTTGGTTTATATTTGTATACTAATCATTTCATTCCTGCAAACATTGAATCCGCTGTAATTTAAGATTTAATAATTGTTTTTCAGTAAAAATACGACCTCTTTTATTCAAACTATGTGAGACGTGCTAGCTTGGATGTATAACAACGTAAATTTATCAAACGAATCATTCGCAATTCCTTTATTATCAAACATATATAATTCCAATACAATATGAATTGTTTATAGAGGGAATAGTTTTCAGTTATTTATGTGTGACGTTCTTCATTTTTTTATCTTCCGAATTTTTAGATTTATCTTAATTCGTAGAATGTATATGTGGTAGAAAGAAACCTCCCTAAGTGATAGATTTGAAGTCCAAAAGTGTATTAACTTAATAGTAGCCATACTAACAAAATATAAAATGGATCTTATTAGAGAAGAACGGTTTATCTTCCACTCTTTGATGACCAGTACTCAAAAAGTCAGTTAAAATAGGTCGAACTAATATAATGTGACATAGTCAAAATGGTCAACATACAGAAGGGAGATACATTCTGGTATATTGATCTTGTATTAATTTTAAGATATACAAACTTACTATAAAAATGCTGCGATTGCCTTTAAAAAACAGTTTAATGCATAAAAAAATGCTCAAGTTTGATTAATGCAGAAGAATGGCTTTAATGTATCAATGAAACCCAACGTACCTCACCGGGACAAGTTGCACCGGTTTAACTAATATAGCTGCCTAGAGTCCAAGCAAATGGTCAGCATAAGAGAATCCGATTAGATATATAAATATGTCATTACGTATGAATCTGATTTGTATTGCAAAACCATTGCAAAAGTAAGTGAAATGGATCTTTATTTAGAGAAGAAATGGCTTATCTTTCCACTCTTTTATGAATTCAGCACAAACTAACTGGGTTAAAATTTTGACAAATTAATGTAAATGGTGTTAGCCAAAGCCATATAAACAGGAAGTGATTTATATAGGTATGTTGATCTTGTATTGATTTTAATATGCTGCAAGTCATATTGTAAAAAAATGATTGTCTCAAAGAAGAATTGATTGTATTGAAAAAATGTTTAATTTTGAAGATTATTATTAAGAAGCATGTTTTATCTTTTCTAATTTTTCTAATTTTTGATGCTCAGTACACTCAGAGTTAATTATTACTAGTTAAATTAATATAATGTGTCACAGTCCAAAAATAGCCGACATACAGAAGTGATTGATGTAGATATGTGGATCTCCTATTGATTTTAATTTGTTACGAGCCATATTATA
The DNA here is from genome assembly GCA_019973955.1 of Trichonephila inaurata madagascariensis. NCBI lineage: Eukaryota > Metazoa > Arthropoda > Arachnida > Araneae > Nephilidae > Trichonephila > Trichonephila inaurata. The sequence goes on along the minus strand of BMAV01016789.1, from coordinate 18,024 downwards.
AATACAAATGATTACTTAAAAAGGCGTTCAGTTTTGAAGATTTTACATCTTCTTATTTTTGCATGCTTCCATTATCCGTTTCAAAACGTAGGATTAAAGAAAATTGAAATTCAAAAACAAAAACATAAATTCTGTCTTACATTCAAAATGTTATCTTTAATTTATGCAGAAGAAATAAATTTTTAATATCACTTATTAGACATCAGGACTGTACTCCTACGTAAAAGAAATATATATTTCAATTCTTCCTACGCGATATTTTAGTTTTCCTTTTAAGTTAAAGCATTAGATATGTGAAAATATATTTCGCCATTAAAGTAGTCGATAAAATGGAGAAGGAGATAGTTTTAGACGCTGTAGCGAAGATTTTGTTGTTATGAATCGATTCGCATAATAAATTTGTGTCTATATATAATGCAACGGCTCCAGGATTTAGGAATAATACTTGCTTTGATACAAAGTTATTATTTAGCATTATTTATAAGTCCAAAATATATTTTAATATTGAAAATTTATTGTGAAGATAAAATTACATTTTATGTATTTCAGCAGTATAGCCAGTAAAACCAAGATTTATGTAAGAGTTCCTATTTCTAGGTAGATAGTGTGAAAAAGCACAGATACTATTTCCAATAAGCACTTACGGAGAGAAACTTTCAAAAAATTTACTCTTCATATTTACACAGTATTTTTTTTTATTACAGTAAATTTTTATAGTTACTTTATCGCTCTCTTAGAAAGCTTCTGGAATTGAACAATTTGCCGATTTTCGTATTTCTTACTATTCTGTAAATCGAAATTAATTCCCTTTATAAGAAAGGAAAAATAGTTAAGTATAGGGCAAAAATTTCTGCGGTTTTTGATAATAAATATCAAACCTACATATACATTTTTATTTTGAAACGAGATCTATCACTGTATCTGAAATTAAGTTCAATTGGAAAAAATAAACTTTAAATTTTATGAAAAGACTTGCATACCTTACACGCGTAAAGAAAATTAAATAAACTTTGAAACAATTCTAAACTAAATTAAAAATTAGGCAGGATATTAGTTATATATATATGCTAGGGGAAAAAATTTCGTAGAATATTTGTAGATAAGAAAATCATTTATTAAAATATTACAATAAATATAAAAATATAATTAATACATCAACTCATTTTTTTTAAATTGTGATAAAATATTTTATAAATTAAATTCTTTTTTTATCTGTAGATGGGTTTTGTGTAACTTACGAAAACATACTTATTCTAAATGACTACCGTTTTAAATTAATTAAGAAAACCACACATTATGCTTAAAAATAAAATTTCTTTTGTAGATAAATTGGTAGAAATTAAAAAGTAATGTTTTTATCATAGTTATATAATATCTCAACAATATATGTTTGCTGATTGGTTACATATAAAACCATTTTCTTTATATTTCCATTAACCATTTACTAGTAAATATTTTAGAGCTTGTATTCATTTTGCTGCAAATAATTAAATTTTATTTTAAATATAATGAAAAATATTTCGAGTCCACAAAAGAAACTATTCAACAACTGAATACCCAAATCAATAAAAGCCAAATTATACTTTTTGATTTTGCGATGTGAAAGCAGAAATCATGTAAGTAATAGGTCTGTATTTAAATTTTTATTTAACTATAGCTGAACATTTATTTGTAAGGTATATTTCTGCTTGAATAAATATGTTAAAATACTATATATGTAACCTTTATTATTAATATTTTTATTGAAGAAAATAGTTGTATTTAGTTGCTTATTTATTTATTTTATGTTAAGAATATTTTTAAATCCTTTTAAGAGCTTTTTAAAATTACAGGTTTTAAGTAGTTTATATAAAATTTACGTACAAAAATGCTACGTATTTGCGACGATGGGTTGAATTTAGTTACTAAATTCAAGCATTTAAAGACATGAAATATTTAAGTATGCAAAAGCGCGTAAATAAATCCGCTGCTATACATTGGATACTATTATGGTGGTGGAGTTACTGGGAGCTTAGTAAGGTTGCGCTTATTCTTTTATTACAGCCTACATTGATGTTTCATTGATGGAAATGGTTTACTTTTCTTTAGTTATTAGATATCAGGACAATATCATCACTAATTTTTTGATTTCTTAAATTCTATTCAGATAAGAGCTTTTCAACCAGCCAAGCTGATAGGATCAGATCAGCTCATTTCTGCCAGGATAACAACCTAATAATTCCTAGAGTGGTACCTAAATTTTCACTCATTTACTGTGCGCAAGTATAGAATCTTTGCTGAAAAATTATTAAAGCTTACGCTATTGGTAAATAGATCCCGATGAAAGGCAGAAGTTTAGGTTCTAGAATGGTGTCAATGTATTTTATGATTATTCAGTGTCCCATCGACATATGAAGGACTCTCAATACCTCATCCGCTGATATGCAATTTATCAAAAAAAAGATAAAACTATGTGGATACTTCCCAGTTGCCTGGATGTAGTTAGATGTAGCATTTCTGCTATCCTACGGCTAACATATTTTTAGGGCTATCACCGCCACTCTGAAAACCTGATACTTTAGTTTTGTCCTATATAATTTGGTGTAAATCAACAATAATTTGTCCAAATAATGTGTTCCATTGCGCATTGTACTCCCTTTAGTGCTCCTGTAAACATAGCTCTTGGAATTCTAATTTTTAGTCTGCATCTTAAGTAAACTACTCCTGGTTATTTTTGAAACTGATAGAAACACTCCAGCATCACCGCGATCACTCTATGGATACGTCCACAAATTTTTTATCTCCAAGCATGTTATTTTTGTTCTTCTGTCATCAACAGATATAATGCACCTTTTATCGGCCTTTTCCCGCCTCTTTACAAAATTGCCCTAACATCCTCACAAACTTCTATTCCAGATATAGGCACTGAACTACCCTCCTAATATGCAATTTTAAATACAGGAAATAATGTACTTTCATCTCAAGTATGTGTCCAATCTACTTTTCTTTGTATTTATACATTTTTGACTGAATATCAATGTTACCATCCCTGCAAGAAACAGTTCTTGAATCTCAGTTCACCAAAAAACTTGTGGCACAGTTTGAAAACTCTTGTCTGAAATGAGGTAACGAAATAAAAGAAACGAATCTAGGAGAGAATGGTTTCTGCATCAGTGTAATTACTACAAGAGTGAAACTATTGTTTCAATGGAAAGCTACCCATTGGAAAGCTGTAAATAAAGAATAAAGTGCACCCCACGTTAAGCTCGATAAATTCTGCTTTCAATTGCATTTAAAGGAGTATCAGACAGTTACTAGAAGAGGCTTTCGCTCGCGTAAGATGATATTTATTTTTGTGGCTTTGAATCAGTATTTAAAATTTCCAAGGCTTAAAATTGCATAAAAAATGTTTTGGTACTCGTGCAACGTAAAATTCTCTCATACATACAAACCAAAACATGACACGGAAAAATTGCCCAAGCAATTCTGGGCCACCACTGTATAATAAACTGTAAATGTACATTGTTCCCCATTCCTTCAACCTCTATGCACTATCGCGGAATCGAACTGCTTCAAAAGTTTCTTTACTAAGTGGGTACACGTTGAATAAAAGATTGTAGTTTATTAATTTACCATCTACTAAGAGGTCAAAATCCTCGATTAAATGCACCAAATACTTAGTTAAAGTATAAAATAGCTGTAAAGAATGAGCCGGCCCAAAAAGGTACTTTCTCATAAAAACTTTAAATTCCAAACAAAACCCAAGCGATACCAAGTTTTAGTAACAAAATTTTTTCAAAAAATTGCTTATTGCGTATCAAAATAAGAAAAGATTTTGTGATTTTAATCTTTACCTGTGCCACCAGAGCCAAAAGAACAGAGGAAAAATTAATTGCTTAGTTTGTTAATTAAATTTTTAAATGAGTATTTTGATAATCAAACCGTACTATATTATTAGATATGCTTAAATGTAAAAGCGAAGGGGTAGAAAAGAAAGTCTAAAACCTATGAATGTTTGCAGAGTTATTCACATGCAAATTGCATTAAGGTCTCCATCGCGGGGCCGAATTCTAGGGATCCCAAAAGCCCACCGCCAAAGCATCTATTTATTTCGTGAAATCTTTTAAAGGATCCCGTCAAAGCTTCCAAAACTTAATCTTTGTGGGGCCAAATTCCGTTATGCCACATTGATTCATAGGCTTTCGGAATGAAAGTGTAAATCTATAATGAAAATTTAAAATATAAAGGAATAAATATTTAAATAGAAAAAATTTTTTCGTGATTTGGAAATTCTATTATTACCTATACCTATTATTTACATTATTATGCATCAAAAGCAATGAATAAATCCGTTATTCTTTCATATTGCTCACATTACTATTACTGCATTTTTAAAAATCTTAACCCCCACATTAGTATATAATGATACAAAACAGTCCTTTTCTAATGAAGGGAGCAAGTGTTGAAAAGGGTGTGCCTTTAACTATAAATAAAGTTTACTATTTATTTAGTCATAGAGTCTCCTAATTCAAACTAATTTAAATTGTACTGAATGCCCAAGCGCCGGAGTGAGAAAATGCCAGGTGTAATAAACACGCAGGCTTGCCTCTAACTTCTTGAAAGTCACCAAAGTGAAATTAGCAGGGAATCTGTGCTCTCACACCAGCTAAGAGAGAAATGAAATAGAAATACAAGTTGTAAGGATGCAAAACTACCTAAGCCAGGTATAACCTTCTTATTTCTACTCATTTTCCAAACTGCCCTAATGTGAAGTATCTTTAGATTAAAGAGAGTAGGCTTATAATGGAAAAAGTTCGGTGCTGATCGGCCCAGCATCGAGCGACTCTGTAATTAAAGATGTGGTATTGTAAAAACTATTTGATTTACGTATGGCTATTACTTTCTAAGAATTGACTCCTTATTCGGTCTTCTTTAATTACGTCAATTTAAATCCTTCACCGCAAACAGTGCTAGAAGTTCTTCTTCTGCCAACTCCTGCAGAATATGAGTCGATTTTTTCTTCCATATTTCCCCAGCGAAAAGCTGTTGGTGACGATGAGAGTGAAGGCCCATGATGAACTTGGAGTGGTGTTTGGTGCGCAGTGTTATTTGAACTGCCCAACTTCGATCCGAATTGCATGGCTAGACGATTGAACAAAAGGAACTCATTCCAAATGCTTGCAAGCACAGCCTTCAAACTAGGCGCGTATTCTCTGTGTATGATAAATTGACAGAGGTGTTATATTGTATTGAAAGTCGAAACAAAAGTTTATTTTAAAAAATCATTAATTTTATACCGAAAGCAAAACAAACAAAATTATAACCCATTACATACGTCAAATGTACAATATCTTCACCCATGCAATATAATTTCTATAAAGGGGACTTAAAAATTTATGGGTATGTATTTTATAACTAATTTCAATTAAATAACCCTGAGTTTCTATTATTGCAAAACATATACGAAAATCTCTGTTCACTTATCTGATACTGTAATGGCTGAAAATTAAATCCCCTAACCCGTCAAGTGTAATAGTGATTCTGCCCCAAATTCCGCTTTCCCAAGTGTAGCCGTATGTATAAATTTGGGGTGGGGAGGAGAAATGGAATAAAGAGATAAAAAGAACTTTTCTGTTAACATTCACACCACTTCTTTTATTGCATTCTGTTTTCTAGTTAATTAAGTAAATTGAGTAGTAGCGGCAAAAAAGGCGATGGAAATACGTATATATACGTCCGTATAATACTGGGTTGAGTAAGACGTTTATATACGCCGGTATATTCTAAGAGATTTTTCGAAAGCCGCTTTTCTAGCTTTCTTTTGTTCAAGTATAGTATTATTGATTTAAATAGCACTGCTATTGTATGCAGAGTGTGAAAATAGAATTTCAATGGGCTGAAATTTTTGGGAAATACTCAGTTAAGGGCTTTATTCCTATCTCTACGTTGCCTTGGGTCTGCATGATGCTTAGTCTCTGCCACCCTCCTGTAGGCCATCATTGTTTTTTCCGGTTTGACTTGAAATACATACTGAGGCTAATCTATCCAAGTCTTCATTTAAATTTGTGGTAACCATGGAGCTGTATAGAAATCTAGAGTAATTATTGAGTATAAATAAAGGCCGAGGCTACAAATGTTTTCCAATATCAGCAGGGCTATCTTTTTGTTGAGATGGCGGGTCGAAGGATGACGGCTAAGCTCATTTAAATAAGTAAGCTGGATTTTTAGAATGTCTCAAAGCAAACCTCAGCAGAATGAATGCACAATCAACCAGTATCAAGTTCGGTATTTACGCATCTACTGTTCATTCTTGGGTCACCACTTCGGCGAAAGTGCTGTAGCAGAAAAGATGGTGGGCAGGAAGACTTATGATGACTTTGAGTAGTACTTGTGTGTGAAAAAGTATTTGAACTAGCCCAATTTCCCTTGGGTCCAAAGTGCACGCTTTAGGACCCAGCTTTTCCGCAAACTTTTTTATTTCATGGGTGGAATCAGCCAAAGGTTTATAATTTGTACTAAAAGCCTGCTTAGGGAGGAGTGTTTGATGGTTAGATTTGACTGTTTGATTTTAATAATTTGATTAATGCATGACTGGACCCTGAATTTAAAACATGGTTACACCAAAAAAATGAATATAAAATGATTTACCCAAGGAATATTGGCGATTTTCATAAAAATATCTACAGTAACATACCACAGTAAATAAAAGAGTAAATAATTATGCTTTTAAAGTGACCGAAAGTATTTGACCGGTACCCGGCATGGACCGGAAAATGGTCCGTGGATCGGGGATAGTGAACACTTGCATCGACGTAGACGTCAAGAATCCCCGGTTTCAAGAAGGCAGATGGACCTTGTTCTCTTGTTGTTTTGGCTGACTTAAGAAGATGGCGCTCTGGGCAGCTCAACGAACCTAAATTTGGTTCTTGAATGGTAGATTTCTAGTAAACAGAAAGAAGTCAAGAGCGGTGCAAATTCCGTTAAATAAGGGGATAATCAAATACTGGGATACGCGTTGTCTATTTTCGTGAAACTTTGATAGACAATGGAATGAGCCTGTGTGTGTCTTATTGGGAGAACCCATGAATTGTTCTTCCGCAAATCGGATGGTTTCTTCCTTATTCTTTTATTGAGCTCAGCAAGAACGTGAAAGGGAGGAATATTGATCAACAGTTTACACAAGAAACCAGTAAAAGTATATATACATCTATGAAGACAAAAAGTTTTCAATCTACTATTGTTTAATTTGATCGCTGAGCCTCGGTTTCTTTTGGCCTCGGGGAAGATGGCCTTCACGTGAAGTGATTAAGTGCTTTCTGTTTGTGGACTATAAGTAAAAACCTGGATTTTGCTATTTGGCATATTTGTCGCAGCAATTTAAATGGCTTTTGCGGGTAGCCAAACTAAAGGCCGTGCCATCTTTTGTTGAGCCTTTGTTACTCAAAATGCAGAACTTGAAAACGCAATTTCTAAGTACACACTTCGTATGATAGATTTTATGTAGAATTTACTGCATTAAATTTTGCGTTAGTGATGGTATAGTTTCATAATCTATAATACTTATCCCGGTTTTATCGTGAGAATCTACTGACTGTGTTAATTTACCAATTTTTTTTCTGCTATTATGGCCCCATATTTTCAATTCCTACCAATTAGCCCACCCCTATATATTTATTTATTTATTATACTTGTGAATCTTTCAACTGCTAGCCAAAATATATGATTCGAAAGCGCCTAAATTGATGAAATTTTATAAGTGTTAGATTATTTTGGATGAGCAAATGCAATATTTTACTATACCTTCACAAAAATTAATTGGTTACAACTAACATTTAAAAATCACAAACAATAAGTCAATGTTGGCATCATTTCGGGCGACCTAACACTCTCTTTGGCGACTTCCGTACAAACTTAAAGAGTTTAAAAGCGAAAGCATTCAGTTGAACTGAAATTTTACATACACGATTATTTTCGATGATAAATGATACTTTTAATGATAAATTTACTAAAATTAATACCACTCATCGATGTGATTCTGCCCTATGTAAATATATATTTATATTTAATTTGTAATTTATTATATAAAAGCAGCCAAAATAAAATTTTTTCTTTTGTTGATCTAAATAGGAAATTAATTTAAAAATTATTTTTTGGCATACTACAGATGTGAAGAGCGATTCAGGTGAATCCTTCTAAACAAGGCTCTTGCAGCCACCAGAAAACATTGTTTTACCCAAAAACACGTGAACGGAGCAAAGATGACATGTGATACATTTCTTCAATAAATTATAAGCTCCAGTAGTGGTTTTTCCAAGTTGTATGTAAATTTCACAAACAATTATGTTCTATTGTTACACTTTTCCTCAATAAAAAATAAAGATAACTCCTAAGGCAAAGGTTAAGAAGGCGTGGCAATAGATTTTGGTTGTAGAGCCTGAGGCAATTCGCATTCCGAAGTGTAAAGATTTACCTAAACAAACTGTGGCCACGGGCGTTTTGCTAGTGCTTATTTCTGTGCAACACTAAATCTCTTGCTATTTAAGGCTTGCTTTTGGGCTAATAAGCAAAGAATAGGACCCAAATCCGAAAATGCTATCAGATATAAAAAGTACTTAAACATTAATATAATATTCTATCTTCATTATCCTGCAGAGAATCAATTTCTTGTGTTTTATCCTTAGTTGGACACATATTTTCTTTATAAGATGTGGGGTTCCATTTTTTCTCCGGCACCATACTCGGTAAAATGGTTTCCATTCCTTTTGCTATGTTAAAAAGGAAAACTAATTATTTATTAAATATTTGAAATTCTTAAAAATAATATATTACAAAACAAATGCATTGAGTTACACCGCACAAATTTTAAAAATTGAGTGCATTTTTCAATCCGAAAGTACTGTGGCTCCACGTTAAGTTTACGCCTTGCGCTATGGCTGTTGTTTCCAATGGCAACACCCCTGCCAAATCACTATGATACTTTTTTAAACCCTTAAATGCATTTTTGTCGTAATTTTCAGCATTCCTTGCTCTCCTTAACTTATTCCAAAAATCTGAGTAGAAAATCAAGTAACGTTTCCCGGAAACGCGGAGTTGTGAACCATAGGTAATAAATCAAATCAAGTAAAGAAAGAGCATTATTGTTGGAGTGTAAGTTACATTTTAAGAAAGATGGATGAAGAAAAGTATAGTAGTTACTTGTGTATGATATTTTCATTTCTGAGTTTCTATGAAAGAGTGAAATATCTAATTGAAAAAAATTATAACTTCCATCTATTGTCAGGTAAACCATCAAAGTTTGATGTTGCATTCGAAAATCTTTTGGATCGATATGTGCCAAATTTTGGGAAATACCGCGTGTTATCAAACAGTTCACGTTCAACTTTTCGAAATAAATGTTCAGTATTATCGTAGATTTTTTTATTTATTTCTTTACGTAAACCGGTGACTCATTCCTATAAAAACTGATATTTTAAAATTCCAAAACAAAAAAATCATGTATTTATGGGTTAAACCAAGATTATTTTAAACGTGAAATGAAACTGAATTCTTTCAAGTGATCCTTGCTGAGTTAAATGATTTCTTGAAAAGAATCCTAGAAATGGAAAAGAATACTGAAAAATTAATAAAGATAGTTCTAAAGAATAGTATATCAACGCTTTTATCTGGAAATTTTCAAAAATCTGCAGCTCTCGTAAAATTTATCCACACAAATTAACACTTAAGAAATATTTATTTGTTTCATATTTACCTTTTCGCTAATCTATACTTAGAATATATCTAATTACTCCTGCTTACGTAAGATTTTATAAAATAAATATAAGCTGCTCTTTTTATTCCCTTTGCTTTTTAAATTTGGTGTTGTTGTTGTATTCATCTTGAAACCAAATATTTCCGTTTTTACAATTTGTAAATAATAACTTCGTCATAATATCTTCGGCATAGCTGCATCATAAATATTTTAAATAATATGAGACATGACGATGTGCACATACAACAAAAAATCGAAGTTCTATTATTAAATTAAAAATTAGAAGCCTTGGGAAGCGACTCTAATTAAGAAAGCTATTTTTGAAAAATAATTTTCATTCATCTTTTTAAGAGCGCGGGAAATATATTTCAAGTGAGAAATCAAAGAATCATTTTTCATTCATTCAATTTAGAAAACAGGAAAACATTTCATGTCATTCCTAAATATTAATGACTTCATTCATACAAAGAACGTGTTTTTTTACTCAATTTCTGAACTTACGTTGCTGCGATTTTAAAAAGAATAAAATTACTCAAAGTGAAGGGGAAATTCAACTTTTAACATTCAATAGAAATATAAGATGTAATTAATATATTTATTTCGTTCAACTAAGAGTTTCCCCATTAAAAAAAAAATTATTTTTTTCATATAAATATTTTCATATTCAACTTGAAGAGTATCGATTTTTTTAAAGAATTTAAAAGAATTTATCAGTTAAAACAAAACAACAAAAGAAGATATATTAAAAAATTTAGCTCCCAATTTATATCGAAATATTGTTGTATTTACAAAAACACATTCTTTAGGAACCTAAATCTGTAGTCTTTAGAAGTAAACAATTTTTTTTCTAAAGCTGGAATAGTACCTGAAATAAAATGGACTTAAAACATAAAAAGAATCTTGCAAGTACCTTCAAAGCGTTTTTTCGTAAAAAAAGAGGGTATGTGTTATACGGGCGAATATAAATTTTAAATACTAATTGTGCAAAACTTAAGCTAAACAACTGTAAAAATTAAGCAGATAGCGTGAAATTGCAGGAAAAGGAGGCCTAGATCAGTAGAGGGAAACACGTAAGCCAGTAGAAACACAAAGTGTATGCAAATATCAGGAAACAAACGGGCTCAAAGGATGGAGCGTACGTAAAACGCGTGATGTCGACCGCGCGCTGCTCAACAGTAGAAATGTGAAATGAAGCGACGGAGACGCAATCTCGCACCATACCTCTGCAAGTGCCAGGAGTCAGTCTTTAAATATGGGCTAAAGATACTCATCTGGATGACTTCGCACGGGAAGAAACGATCGAAAGCTGAGGAGGGGCGTAATATTCCAGGAAGCAGAGTTCGAAATCAACAAAGTGTCGTTTCGCGTGCTTGAAAGCGTTCCAAACCACAGGTACAGCTGTTAGAAAGGTTGGTGTGGCTGCCCGAGACGACAACAACTGCAGGGGATGACCGATATATCATCCCGCAGGCGAAAAGTTCGACAGCAGTCAGCCAGCGCCATTGCCTCGTGAAACCTGTACAGCAACAGGTCGACAAGTGTAAGCGGCTTACCGTGGCCAGACGCCTTCACACAAAGGGGCCTGTTTGCCCGCCGTCCTGAACGCTGCCTCCCGTTGAAAGTTGGCCACCGAAGCCACCGTTTAAAAAATAGAGAGCACAAAAACTGGACAACAACTCTAATTCAATAGAGCTTCGTGTTTTTCATAGATGAGAGCTGGTTCAGTACTGTAGCGCTGTATTCTCTACCGTTTTGATTTGGGAGAGAGATCGGGGACCCGGTTTCCATCCCCACAGCAACACTGCCAGTCCAAAGGCAAGCCCAGTCCGGGTGTCCGTTCCAGCTCATTTTCGGGAGGAGGGTCTGTAAAACTGGGGATCAAGCGGTTGTGGGAGGGAGGTATTTTTCCCATTGTGACACTTTTTCCTGGAGGTGCCATTGGCCCAGACTTACCTTTATGGGATGACAATGTACTGCCAGCATCGCACCCCTTGCTGTTGAGAGGGAGCTATTGGAAAGTAAAGATACTACCTGAAATGGATTGGGCCAGCGTGCTCCCAGATTTAAATCCCATCGAACATGTGTAGGATGTGCTTTGGGAAGACGTATATTGCCACACGCCTTCATCATCCGGAGAAGTACAACCAAATAACTCAAACAGATGTTGATGAGGAATGTACTCCTACCTCAAGTAGAAATAAATAAGTGTAAAATGCCCAGCTGGTTCTTGAGTATATGGAGAGACGGTGCAAAGCAAACTACGTAAGGAGGGCATATACCTCATATTAAGGAACATCTGCTTGTTGTTCTTCCTGTTGATAGACAATCATGAGTCACGATACCATGAGTCTAATGCAAAGCTTGTTTTTGCTTATCTGCCACTGTATGCGTTGTATTCTTTTTCTAGCGCTGATGTTGGGCCATCCATGTATACACTTCTATTCTGGGAATTCCCAGGCTCTATAGATGATTTTTTCGTGAAGTAGGTAAATAACCCACCAGTTGCTTAAGTTTTGCACACCAGTGTATTAAAATTGCAGCTTGAAGCATAGATGCGCATTATACGCCGGATTTTACAATAATTCAGTACTATATCGTTTTTATTTAAAAAATAAAATAAAATGAAGTTTTTCCTAAAAATATATATTTCTTGTGAGAGAAATTCTAGTAAAAAAATTGTGGATGAAATATAATCTTTCATGGCTATCTGCATTCCCCATTTGTGGACTAATAATTATCATAAAAGAATGCAAAATATATATTACAAAAATATTCTATTGCATCCTTGGTTGTATAACCTACACATTTTTTTAAATAAGGAAATGAGAGTAAGCAGAAATATTATATCTTTTAATTTTATGAGAAATTTTCAAAACATCAGTGAATTCTTTTATAAAATTTCTAAAATTCAAGAGGTCCAAACTTTTCTTTTTGCAACTGAGGTATAGAAAGTTCCATAGCAGTCAAGCTTCTAAATAACTTTGACGAATCGGAGTTCTTTGATATAGTGTGAGTTAGTAAACTGGAGAAATAAGTAAGTGTTGAAAAACTAAATATAGCTTTATTTAAATCAGATTCCAAATTCCATTATGGTTGCAACTCAATATTAGATGAAAGTAGCTTAATAATTATAATAGATAACTGGACGAGTATATCATATTAAGACACACTGGACACTGTACAGAGATATTGATATTAGCGATAAAGAAGCAAATTAATCTTATGCATTGATACTGCCCATATTCTCTACATACACAGAAAGGAATAACGGATTAAATACAAATCCAAGATTTACAATTAATTTCTAATCCACGGAGCCGGTATTTCACTTAACTCTCAAGGTATCTTACCACGTCCGGAACCGCGATTTTAAAAAGCTCATATATGGATAATTTTACGATATTTAGTGTCACCCAGATTAGAATACATGCATAAAAACCGTTTTGGGCGACATTTTGAATAAAAAAAATTATTAAATACAAGATGCAAGATTAATCTTGAATAATTTTTTCAAAATGTTTCTTTGAAAAAATGCTTTATTAAAAATAACATTTTGCCTATAAAGCCTAGACCTCATAGATGTCTTCAACTAGAATTCTTGAAAATTCACATTGCTTCAGCGTCACCCATTGAAATACTATTGGCTTTTTTTCTTAAAAATTGCCCCCCGTTGTCGTAAAATATGAATAAACCCACTTCTAAAATTATAAATTCTCAAAAAATTTAGTTGAGCCTGCACAGAGCAAGTCCGAGCCATATACAAAATATTATTATAATAGGAGCATTTTTTCTACAAAAAAGAGGAAATAGATTTGAAAAAAGGCTTATTCCAGAGGCCATTTTTGGCTGAAGACAGTATTAAAATAATTTTTTTTTTGACAAAATGTCCTAAAACAATTTTATATACAGTATTCTAAATCTAAGGACACTAACATCATACATACCTATTTATTGCTTTTAAACCACGGCTATGAACGTAGGGTGGAACCGTGGATTCATTAGAATGAATTTAATTTTAATACAAACAAATTTGAATTGACCTGGAAGCCGGTGGATGGGAAACCAACAAAGGAACGCATCGTTTTCTTACTTCCCTTTCAGAAGCAGACTTACATTATAAAAAGCCACATACTCTCTGTATAAATCTATTATACAGGCAAAATATAAAATTATTCCGTTATACATACCTGTAAGGTTTTTTTTCAAAAACTATATATTTCATGTATGTTTTTATTTACTTTTTTATATAAATAATCCCACTAGTAAACACGCTTTGCCATGAAATTGTACCAGCGCCAACTGCGAAAATTACAGATAAAAAAGTTTATCAAAGATCCTTCCACTCAGGTTCGGAATCGATAAAATAATTTTGGTAAAATTAAAATTTAAAAAAACACTGCACAAATGGGTGCTACATAAAGAGATGTGGGGTTTCAAACACCCGAAATAAAAAGAAAAAGAATACAGGCAATCCTTACCAGCTAACTGTGTATGAATACTGATACAGCCCAAGCTATACCAATTCAGCCCAAAATCCTATAGCCAAAAAGGGTTCCCTCCCAATAAAACCACTTAAAACAATGCTGCTTAAATAACAAAGAAATTCGGAGAAGGAGTAACGGCGCTAAATATTAAGTAGTAGGAGCACTTCCGGACCATCTCTTCAGGCCACATAGCAAAATCAAAATCATGATAAACGAACAAAACACAATAGTTTTCTAAAGCATCCGAGGATTTGGTCAAAACCAGTAAGACTTTTCCCCAATTTTTTTAATTTTTAATTTTTCAATATACAGTCGAACCCCCATATAAACGAGCTTTATAAAAATTTTTTTCGAAGGAACTTTTTCCGGGAACCAAGAACATTTCAATTTTTCTGAAAAATTCCCAACAGCGAAGTTCATTTTCTATATAACGAATTTTTTCATTTTGGGATTCAATTTTTCCTTTTTTTAAAGTTTTTTGAATTTCGTTATTCTCTTGCACATTTTGGGGCTAAATTTTTGATCTTTTTTCATGAAAACCCTGCTGAGAGCAATAAATTTTTTTCATCTAAGAAGTGAAACCCTTTTCCCCCCATTGTCCAGTTCAGTGGAAACATCTTCGATACCCCCTTTACCCCCAGTGAAGTCCCCTTTTTTAAACAAACTCCGTCTATGTAGTGTTGATCGTCGTACGGAACTTCGTTTTGGAGCTAAAAAAATGTCAAAACGAAGTTCGATAATCAAAGGGAAATTTTTCTTCGGTATAAAAGTTCAAAAAACTTTTCTTTGTTTTTTTTTTTTTTCCTTTTTTAAAAGGTGATATATTAAAAAGAATTTTAAAAAGGGGGTGATAATTCATTTTTAAAATATAGGTTTTGAATTTAAAATTTTTTTTTATGGGTTTTAAAAAGAAAAATTTAAAGATGAACCTCTATATAACGAATTTTTTAGAGGTTTTTCGGGGTTTGGACTGTTTTATAGAGGTTCGACTATTGTTTGATGCTTAGCAGTTACCTACAAAATTTTTGGGTTTTTAAACCAAAACCTAAAGCAGCTGAAAGAGATAAGCAAAACGCCCCCTACAGTTGAATACAAAATTATTATTATATTTTCGTTATTGAACTTGAAAATTCCCTTTTTTCCTTTTTAATTTACTTTCCCCCCTTTTTGATTCGAAATTATATAGATTTCCTTTACTCTGAATCGGGAAGTCAATACCAATAACTCACTTCCAACATCCAATTAAAACATTCCATTCAAGAAGTTGAGGTTTTCCTCTGCCAGCCTCCCCATTAATTCCTGAAGTAAGCCTCCACTAACCACCCAAAATGACCAACACCATGCCATCTCTTTGTTCCAGATAGGGGATTGAGGGCTGCGTCCGCAGCCCATTTGCCCAGCAAAAACTTCTAAGTCAAAAGTCGAACACACGAGATAGATCTACATCGCTGTACATTTAACGCTTTTAAGATTCGTTTGCAAGCGACTCGATTCCTGTACAGAAAGAGCCTCTTATATTAAGCAATTCATTGAAAGAATTTTCCCTTAAGAATTAGTTCGAATACGCGAAGAGAATCTGTAACAATTTATCAGTATCTTCTAAACGTATTAAAAAAAATAATTGTGATCTTTTATTATAAAAGAGGTGATATTTTGGATACCTATAAAGGTTGCCCAAATGGAAAGTGGACAAGTTAAATAAGAAGAATACCTTTATAGGAATTTAAATGAATCACCTAGGGTGTTGTAAAACAGGACCAATTGTTTCGACAGTAGGTCTACGTCTTCTCTATAGAAAGATTGTGGTTGATTATCGAGGAATTCCTGAAAAGCTTCTTTTACCTCATCGTCCGAATGGAAACGTGATGCTCTCTTAAGAGGAAAAATTGTGGAAGGTTTCAAGGAGACAAATCCAGACTGTACGTTAGGTGTTCCAACACGCTTCAATGAAACTTTTTTGAAGTTGTCTGGGCTTTAAGAGAGACGTTTGGACCGGTATTGTCATGGAGATCTGGTATCATTTGCCACCCTTCACTATAACATTTGCACCAATTGTTTGAAATAAGCAGTGCTCGTCATAGACTGACCCGATTCGCTGATAACTGCCCTCATTCATCTCACCTTCCGCAATCAGAAACCATACTAGCGCATATTGCGCGCATATGGACGCATTCATGAATAGCACGACTTTTTTGACCTATTTTTTTATACAAAGAACAGGTTTCATCACTGAGTGTCGTATGCTGTGTACACCTTCTACCTCCCTTTATATCCACGTTCGGTATACAATCATTTTGACACAATTGAACGTGTCCGCTTTTCGTTTGGGCAACCCTTCTAATATTGCTGCGAATTTCGTGTATTTTAAGTATTCCTTACACAAAATTCGTAACAATATTATAAGAGTGTAATTATTTGAGTAAGTAATTTATATCTGGATGTGTAATACGTTTTTCTTAATCTATGTTGTATTTATTTTATGTTGAAATTGTAATATTCGCAAGCAACGCCATTCTTACATTAGAATGGCGATAGAGTCAAGTTGGCATCATATTTGGCGACTATGTTGGCGACTTTGATTATCCTTCTGGTGACCATTTTTTGACGAGTTCATGACCCTATGGATTCTTCAGGAAAAAACGCGAGAAATCTACAAAAATCACGATCTTTAATGTGAGCAGATCTTTCTCTAAAAATTGAGGCTTGCAAACAGAGAGTCGCTCGCCGAAACTAAATTAGTCTTGTTTTGACCGTTGCAGAGTAATATTGACTTGACCGTGAAGAGTCAACTAGTGATTTGTGATTACTTCGGATGTTGTATAAGATGATCGAATGCTTGCGAATAATCTGTAAACGTACTTGTATTTTAGACACTGATAGTTGTACCTGAGAACCGTAGAAGGTGTTAAGGCTTTCTGGGATTTATTAAGCATATTTGAATACTTTATCCTGTTTTTTAAGGATTGTTTTTCGACAATAAATTTCCATCGCTCCTGAAAAATTGCTTGTGCTTTGAGACTGATAGCATAAAATCCTCGATCAACAATATGATTATTAAACAATATAATTTTTAAAAACAGCAAAAAAAATTTGATTTTCAAAAAGATAGTATTTGAATTTATTTACTAATAAATTCGTGAAGCTTACGAAGGTAAGTATGAAGGTCTTACAAGTAATATGCATTATCTCATGTAATCTCTAAGCTTCTTACTTTTTACAAAACCCGTAGTTTATTATTGCAGTCATATCGTTTCTAGAACTTTTCCAGATGTATCTTATTTGCAACGCATCAGAGCGCTAGCAAAACTTCTTAACTCACAAAAACAACATTCAAACCGCCTTACGTCTGAGTGAGTTTAAGAGTTTCGAAATTCATAAGGTATACAAAATGTTTATTTAATGAGATTTATTCTGAAAACTTCATGTTTGTACGAAAAGTTTCTTCTTGATTCTTTATTTCTTTTTTCTCTTTTAACTTCACCATCCCGTGTCAAGCCAGGATTTAATTTGCAGTAAGAACTCTGTTTTCCATACTTTTCGAAGAAGATTACTTTCGAAAGTAAAGTTTTAAGCTTTATGAGACGAAGCCCCTCCAAGAAAACAGAAATTAATCTCAGCTCAACGAAAGTGACGTAGAGAAAAGAAATAGATAAAAGGTCTGAGAAAAAAAAAGGAGTGATAAACTGCTACATGTGTCGTATGCTTTTTGGAAAATAAAAAAAAAATAATCATAATTGAACAAATTGTGAAGTTTAGTTGTTCGTTTTATTATATTTCAAAAAAAATTTTTTTTTCAAACATTTGTTTTTTTTT
>BMAV01016788.1:0-53319 GCA_019973955.1 Trichonephila inaurata madagascariensis | reverse complement strand
TCGTCGATATTGATTCCGCATGAATAACCAGTTAAACATAAATACTATAAAAGAGAATAAAAGGGAAATGGTCAGAATCACCAAAATATAAATTTTTATTTGGATAATCGATTGATCTCGTAATTCTGAACTGCGGTACCAGTTAATGTAACTTTATATCTGATCGTATATAAATTTAAGTAAACCCATTTTAGAAACATAATAATTTGAAGGGGAGGCGGTCTTTTAATCCATATATTTAATCAGCCCTTTCTATTTTACTGTAACTTCTTAATTATTAAGCGGTTTGAAATATTAAATATTTTTTCATGATTACTAGAGAACAAGAAAATTTCAGTTATAATTAATTATATTTCATTTCAACAAATTAATTTATTTTAGCATCTATAAATATCAAAATGTATCATAATATGTAAAAATAATGTAAACATTTAATAATCCAAAGTTTTTTAATGTGGATTTATCATTTTCAAATACATTAAATGATTTTTATAAAATATTCTGTTCGTTATGATCGGGGAAATTTTTTTGTTCATTAAAATTTTTTCAATATTATTGATTGCATAATATAAAACAGCTGAATTTGTTTGCAATAGTCTGCATAATAATGGTTTGTATTGATGTCTCAAATTAAAGGCGCAAAGCCCATGAGGGCCAAGGCCTACTGTGACCGTCTCAGTTTTCCTGACCTTCGGCATGAGGTGCATGAGTGATGTTCCAGTCAGAGGTTAGTCTGACGCGAAATTCAGTGTTAGGTTCCCAAGCAAGCTGATACTCTTTATCAACCCACTGAAGGATGAAAGGCCGAGTCGACTTTGGCCCACCGGGTTTGACCTACCTGTGGCGAGGAAGCACGATGCGTTACTGCTCAGCCACTACCACTCAGCTATTTGATAACTGCTATATAATATGCTCTGTATTAATTTATAAAACAGAAATGTAATAATTGGTCGAAGCCTTAGCTTACCATGCATTTATTCAATAGAAGTGATTTTCAAAATTTTATTCTTTGAATTTTCGTTTTCTGCATGCAATACCTGTTTATTAAAGATGATATTACCATAAGAACTAAGGATGGTTTTAAATCACTCCCAAATATGAATTTTTATTTGGATAAGTGATGGATCTTGTAATTCTGAACTGCAGGTTAGTAACAAAGGATGATACCAGAGCTCGTTTATATATGTTACCAAAGTATAAAATCCGACATTCTATAGAATGCCTAGGATAGTATAAATGCCTAAAACTAACGGCAAGTATGAAAAATTTTACACACTTGCCTAGGCATTCTATAGAACCGGCAAAAATATGAAATCATCTCCCATTCGTTTGAAATTGTTGGAAGGCACGAGACTTTTAACGCTTGCCTCAGGCTCATAATTTGTCAGTTGCAATTGTGGTTTGTTCGGGAGTGTAAAATACAATTTTACTTAAACTTATTCAACAAAAAATTTTTTTTCCTGCCCCGCATGAAATATAGAAGCAACTGTAGTGTTGGAGAAGGAATCGTGGTCTATATCAGGGTCGGCAATCTATAGCATACGGTACAATTATCAGTGGACTCAGCACTACCAACAAATTTTCAATTTTTTTAATAAGGAACTTCATAAATTTGTAATCGACCTTATTTGACAAACATCTCCAGAATTATGGATAATTACGGAATTACGAAAAAAAATCTGAAAGATAATTCTAAATATATATTTACAGCTATTTTGTAAGTTTTTGAATGTCATTGCTGGAGAGATTTAATTGTTTGAAGAGAGAAAATTGCATGTAATCTACTTTTCCGCTTTTAGTTCTACATATCTAAGTAAAATACCTTTCCTCATATGAAAAATATTTCAGTCTCTGCAAAGAATTGTTTAACAAGCTAGATGTTTTGAGAATCATGTCAAAAGAGGTGGAGCCACCAAATTACATCACATTTTGCGATGTAGAAGTGAAGCAACGGATTAACGATAAAAATTTTGTGTACTTCTGTATGCTGAAGGAAATACTTATATTTGGATTTGTCCTCTATTTCTTATTTTAATAAATATGTTTAGAAAACATAATATATGTACAATTTCGAGTTTGTTTATTTTTTAAATTTTTGTTGAATGAGTGAGTAAATGAGTGAATATTAACGTCGCACTGTTCAGCTACACAAAGGGCCTTTGGCGATGGACCTCGTAATTTTGAGCCATGGTCAAGTGACGAGGACGACACCTGAGCTAGCACCCTTCTAACTATCACACCACACCAACGGGAGGACGTTTGAGTTCTCATCAGATTTAACGTGCATCGCTCCCCTTCACGGCGGGTCTTTTGAGGTACTGGGCCGAAACTCATTATTTTTGTTGAAGAAAGTTATATTTTGTGCTGTTTATTTGTATGTTAAGAAATATTTTTAATTGTGAAGCAAAATGAATGTGTGATAAACTTATAAATCTGTATAATTGAACTCTATTCTCTAACTCTGCATTTATTATCGCGGGAATAAGAATTAACGAAATATTCTGTGGCACGCTAAATCATAATTTGTAAATTGTTTTATGACATGCCACAGGTATAAGGTTGCCGACCCCTGGTCCATAGGCATGAAACAACTATTCGACGCCGAGCTGCTGAAAATTCAAATTAAAGCTGCAAAAAAACCGGTATTTTTTTAAAACTGAAATTACTTACTAAAAGTTAATAACTGATGTACAAAATTACTACTAAAAAGGAACCCAGGGTCTATTGGTTGCTGAATAGCTATGATGTGATGTTTGGGGGAAATATAAAAGTAAACTCATGTAACCTGTCAAGTGAGTGAATATTAACGTCGCACTGTTCAGCTACACGAGGGCTTTTTGGCACGACGGACCAAATGATGATGTGAACCATGGTCAAGTGACGTGGATGACAACTGAGCTGGCGACCCCTCTCCCTAAATACCCTTTTCAACGGAGGACGTTTCCAGCTCTCGACAGATTTAACGCGCATCGCTTTGCCCTACACATGGGTCTTTAGTGGTACTGGAGAAACCGAACTCATGACATGCCTGCCATGGTCAGAATACCTTAACCACTGGGCTACCACGGCCATGCAACACCTGTCAAAGGCGCCATACTGTATGGGGCTGGTTTCCACAACAAGCGGGATCCGTAGATCAAATAGTATCGAGCCACTCAAGGAGTATTACATTATTTCCATTTTTTATTTTCTGGGGTGTATTTATCTAGTGTTAGTTTGACTTTCCAGGAAATCACTATATTTCAGGTAAAATCACTTTATATTTCAGGTAAAATCACTTTATATTCATTTTTGGGGTAACTGAATTTTATTTTTAAGGCATGTTTAAATACAATTAAATTATTAAACCAAACGTTGACCGGTCAGTGGAGATAAAAAGGTTGGAGGCTTGGCTATACAAATGACACGCCGCGGATTCTGAGTTATTTTTCGTACTTCATGAAGCTCATTTTAGCTGTGGACACGGAGGACGTGATAGAATTCTGAAAGAACTTTCAAACAAATACAAAAACGTTACACGTTATGATACTGAACTGTACATCCACCTTTGTGAACCTGGCCAAAAAACGAAAAAATTATTTTTAAAAAGAACATTGATGTGAAATTTTCGACTTTTTTCTGAATGCCAATATATTGGCACTTGTAACGAGTGGGAAATAGAATGGTTTCTATCGACTTGAAACTTCTGAAAGAGTTTTAAAGTAAATATATGTGAAATCAGAATTTACTTTGTGCCCTAAGAACTTGCTTAGAATTAAAGATATTCTTGACCATGAAATTCCTCTTCTGTCAGTTGCAATTGCTCATTCCAATGGAAGCAGCGAAGGATTCGTCAAATGTATGTGCAAAGCAGAGCACCAAAATAAGAATGGTCTTTGTGAGAAAAATATAATTCAAAATGACATTCAAACTACCATGTTACCAATAAGTAGGTTAATTTTTATTTGAAAATGTTGTTTTCTAATAGAAAGACATAAATGGTGCGACTTTCTTTCCTTTATGTATTTTTGAATAGCGCATAATAGCGCTCTCTCATTATTTTGTCAGAATAATATTTGTATTCTTTAGAAGTGTACGTCATTGACATAATAGCCGTATCATGACCTTATTTCATACTTTGCCTAAACAGCTTTGGTCATTCTATACAATGCCTAGGCATTCTATAGAATGCCGGCATTTCATACTTTGCCGGTAACATATATACGAGTATACTTCACATATTTGATATCGGGGATCTTCGACAAAATCAAAACTTAAAACCGTGGTGCGATTGGAAGTCCACTGTTTATGATCAGATCACTAGATTTCAATAACCTAAATATCAATTCTAGTGCAAACATAAAAATTAAAATATATAAAAAGCATTGCATAAGTCTAATTTTTTAGTGAAAAAACAAATATAAAATCAAATTTTTTGTAATAAGTCCTACAATTAAATTTTAACATAATTTGGTATTTTCAAATCAGGCCATTCATTCATTCAAATGAAATCTATTCCTTTTCGTAGTACTTAATTATCTAATGCCTTAAAATTAGTCATTTTCTTTTTTCACCTGTCTTTTATATTTAGAAAGCTGCATTTCATAATAGGTTTCTGTAATATAATTGTAGATATAAAAATCTGCATTATGAGGAATAATTCTACTTAATTAGCGCATTAATTTCTGTTTATATTAAAAATATTTTTATAGCTTTTATTTTTTAAAGGGTATTATATTCAGAAAAGTATTCTGATTATTAGATGAGTCGAGGCTCAAATCTTGATTTCATCAAAGGTTCTTGATGTGAAATTCAGCAAGTACTAAATATTACATGAAACAAAAGGAAAGAGAAATTTCAAATTACATAAAACTTTCTCGTGGCTGACTAATGTCGAAAAAAATTATACTATTTCATTTTAATTGTAATTAATATCAGCAAATTTTCAATTTTTGCAAATTAAGAGAGATTTATGATTGTTTCAAAGTTAAGTATACTAAAAAAAACAACAAAACTCTTTTATTAGTTTTTTTCATTTTTGTATCCTACTCATAAAACTTAACGCTATTTCATTTCCTTGATATTAAATGACAGAATCGAATGCGATATGGTATTTGATATTGTGCAATGGCATAACGAATAACACATTTGCCCCCCTCCATCCCCCGCAAAGTCAGGTTTTGGGCAGTGGGGCTTTGGGCTATAGAACCTAATCCCCCGCGCGATGCGAGATTAGCTACGTTAATACCACTAATATTGTGTTATTACTTATTCACATTTTAAGTTCTGAAACGAACCCAATGCTATTAGTCATGTTTTTATTGACTATCATCTATCAACAAATCGAAAGATAAGTTTTTAAATATTGGCTATGACCAAAGAACAAGTTTTAAACATTCTTTTTTTGAACATTTTCCCTTTTTAAAATTTCTCTTTAAAATGTCACACATCTTTAACAATAATAAAATACTTTTTTAAGTTATATTCCAAGTTTTTAATATGTATATAATGTTTATTATCTTTTAGAAAATTGTGGTTTAAGGAACGCATTAATTTTATTTCTTCAATTGTATATACGCAAATACTATTTTAAATTTTACATCGATATTTGAAATTTGTTAATTTTAATTTTAAATTGATTTAGATATTAAAATACAGTTAAAACTTGCAGACACATATAGTCCTAGCTAATTAACTTATTTCTCATCTAAGTCATCTGAAAGGAAAAATACGTCCCATAAAGTGAATCGTTCAACCATCCTTTGGGTGGAAAGAAGAAGAAACCCACATTCCATCGTTTTCCCGAAATTTTCCTGCACTTTCCAGATACTATAGCAACAGCAACATGGGAAACGACACAAATAATGAATGCATGGAATGAAACGATCTACAAAAGATTGTTATCTGCTGTGTGGTCTGAAGTACGAAAAAAGGTTAGAGGTCATTCTATATGTAAGGAGTAATAGCAGGTTTAGGGGAGAAACAATGAGAAGGGGCGTGTCTGCCTGTCAATCAAACTGCCACTTAACAGGCCATCGTCCAACAGGGGAGAGGGTTTTCTCCCCCTTCCCCCTCTCAACCTGTTGTTAGATAAGGAGGGAGGGGCCAATCCCCTCCCTCCCCCATCGCCACGTGTGTAACAAGAGGGGTTTTCTTTTGGAGGAGTTGAGGGGTATACAGCTTCTTCTCTGATTAGATAAGTGTTGAGGGGTATACAGCTTCTTGCAGTTTTCTGATTGGATGTCGATATAACGTAGATGCTCCCCCCCCTTCTCATCGTGTAAGATACACGTGGATGCCTTTATGCGTATTCAATCTTGTGTCAGAACGGGGATGACGAATTGTGAGGTCAGAACGAGGTTACACTTCAGCCCTCGCTTCGTAAAATATTTTCAATGGGAAGTCTATGTTTTTTTAAAAATATTATCGATTGGTCAATAATTTTCAACGGTCACCTTTTTAAATTGTTATTACTTCAAATTAAATAAAAAGGCCTTGTTTAAGTCAACTTAATTAAGTTACAGTTTTTTTTATCCAAAGCAATGAATTACAGCCTTTTTAAATACGAAAGTGAATTATATATTTTACAAATACAAGCCGTAAATATCAAATTATGAATAATTTACTTTTTTCAACAATTCTAGAGAAAACAAATATTTATAATTATGAGAAAATTCAAGTTATTTATAAACGATACACAAAGCAGAATCTTATTTGAAATTTAAAATCTCATATTATTCTAAAATCTATTAATTTTCTTATTTCTTTTAATAATTTCTAAAGAAAAATCACCACTATATTTCGATCAAAGAGTTAACTGAATTTTTGTTCCAAAATATATTTATTCACAGCTGGTTTAGTATAAAACACAGATTTTTTTATATTTTTAATTATTATAAAGAGATCTTTTCCCCACTTTTCATTAATTTTCTTTATTGTTTTTTGGAGTTGTTTTTTTTTAAAAAAGGTTTTTAAAAAATTATTTTCATAGGGCCGATTTTAGTGAGTTTAAAAGAAAATTCTGTTTAACTCAAGTGAATGTTAAAAAAAATTTGGGAATAAAACCAATTATAAGAATTTAGAATTTTTAAACAACCAAAAAAGGAAACATCAGACTTAGAAGATAGGAAACTGGAAAGAGGTGATTGGAATTAATTTCTTAAAAAACCTTGAAAAAATAGAAAATTGTTTAAATAAAAGTTCATAAGAATTTTTCAACAAATTTTTTCAAGGGAAAATTTTTAAAAATTAGAAAAAAACTTTTTAAAAAGAAAGTCTAAAAAAAAGTTTTGGGAAAAAATTATACCAATATTAAGTTTTAAAAATTTTTTAATTTTTTTTAAAAATTTTAATTTTTTTCTTTTTTTTTAAAACCAAGAAAATATTTTTTAAAAATATTTTTTCCCTTTTAGAAAAATTTTTTATTTTTATTATATTTGTGAAAAAAATAATTGGGTATTTTTTCAAAAAAAGATAAAAAAAAAAAATTTAAGGGAAAAACTGAGTGATTTTTTATTTTGTGGGGGTTATGTTTAAAAAAAATTAAAACCCTTTTTTAAAACTTTACAATTACAGTTGTTTTAAAGTTTAAATTTTTTAAACATATAGAAGGAGAAACAGGGGGGAAGGGTTTTGGGGTTTTTTGAATAATTTTGATGGCCCAAAGGCGGGAATCATTTCCGGGGAAGGGTCAAAACGTTTGCTGGGTAGAAACCCATAAATCAAAAATAGGCACACGGGAAAATTTTTTCGGGGTTGGGGGTTGAAAGTTCCCCTTTTCCCTTTTTCGCTTTTTTTTTTTTTGTCGTTTTTCAGAAAATAAACAATTAAAAACTAATTATTGAAAAATAATTATATTTAATTAAAAATCAACCCTTTAATAAAAATATTTAATTAAATTTTACGATTATTTTAATTAAAATTATAAACCAATGGGAAAAAAATAAAAGGGGTTTGGGGGTTTCCGGACCCCCTTTTTGTGCGCCCCGAGGGAGGGGGTTTTCCTTTTTTTGAAGGGGAAAGAAAATATAAAAAGAGTTGGAATTTTGAAAAAAGGAAAGGGATTAAAACCATTTAAAATTTGATTTTTTTCTCGTTTATGGTGAATGGGGTTTGGTAAATTTAAAAAGAATGATTTTAATATCTTCGTTATCTTGTTTTTTTTCTCTAAAAATTTACAGAGATAAATTTCGAATAATTAAATTTTCATTAAAATAAACTATTGAGATGAAATAAAATTTTTTTATATATTTAAATAAAATTTTTAAAAGAATAAATTGTATTAATTTTATTAATAAAATTTTAAAATTAAAAACATTAATGTACTTTTTTGGATATTTTTTGGGGGAAAAAAAAAAGTTGTAAAAATTTTTTAAAATTTTCCCAAAAATTTTTAAGGGAAAGAAAAGTTTCTTTTTTAAGAATAACATTAAAATTAGTTTGTTTTTTTAAAAAAATTTTTTAAAAAATGGAATCCAAGGATAATTTTTTTAATTTGATTTTTTTCCCTTATAGTGAAATGGGGTGTGGCAGTTAAAAAAATGATATACCATTTTTGTTATCGCACCCCTTTAAAAAATTTTACAGAGATAAATTTCCAATCATTAAATATTGCCCAAAAAATTTTTAATTTGAAAAAGTTTTAAAAAATTAAAAAAAAAATTATTCAAAAAAGTAAGTTAATTTTGGGAAAAAAAAGAAATTAGATGATAAATGTATCCTGAAAAAATTTACATTTTTTTGATATTGGGGGGGATATTTGGGAAAAATTTGAAGTGATAAAAAAATTTTTTTTTATAAAAAATGTTTTCCAAAATAATAAAAACCCTCTTAAAAAAATTTCGAAAATTTCCATGCATAATTCAATTGAGGAATTGTTAAGGAAAACCAACAAAGAAGGAAAAAATTATATTAAATCTCACAAAAAGCCCCCAAATTTTTAAAAAAAAAAATGAAAAAAGTTTAAAAATTTTTTCACTGTAAAAAAATTTCAGTAAATATATATTATATTTTAAAAAAATATTTGTATAAAAAAAATATTGATTTTTACCTTTTTGAATTTTTATTTAAAATTTTTCCTTTTGTTTTATTGTAAAAATATTCCTAAAAAAAATAATATATAAAAAAAAGTATAAAATATACAGGAAAAAAAGAAAAAAAAAAAATGTAATAATAATGTAATAAAAGAAGGATAATAGAGAAAAACTTTTAAAAATTAAACTTTTTATATTCAATACTATTTTCTCAAATTTCTATAATTTTTTTAAATTTTTTTTTTTAAGTAAAAAATTCCCAAAATTTTTTTAAAAAAATTAACTGTTCCAAAGAAATTTTACTTATAAAAAAGATTTGTAAAGGATCTGTTTTTTTTATGAGCGTTTATATTTCTTAATTTTTTTATTTTAATCTTTTTATTTTTAAATAAAAAAATTATTCTAAGATTTTTTTGAAAATTTGTTTTTTCATTAAAATGTTTTAAATTTTAATTAAAATTATTTTTTATGTATTCTTTTAAAAAAGTATATATTTCCGGGCTTTTTAATTTGTGTTGTTTTCTTTTATTGATTGAATATTAAGCCCCACTGTTCAGCCAAACGGGGGGTTTTTTGGGGGGAAACCCCGTAATTTTTAACCATGGCCGGGTTTCGTGGACGAACCTGACCGGCCCCCCTTTTAATTTCCCCCCAACACCAACCTTTTGGATTTCCTTTCGAAGATTTAAATGCACGCTGCCCTAAAGGTGGATCTTTTTGGTACTGGGCTGAACTCGGGAGGCCGTACGATCCGGGAAACCCTATATCCTTTTCCGCGGCTGATTTTGTTGGAAAGAAACCGTATTCCACCTTTTTTTTAACTTTTTACTTTGTGTTGTCTCGGGGGGTGGGCCCGAAGTAAAATTTTTAAAAGAAAAGCCAATTTGAATGATACCCCCTTGTTTGGCGCATTTTAAAAGGCCGCCCCCGGTTTTAGGGAAAACTTCCCGAAAATTTTTTGAGCTTATTTTTCTAGATGCCGTAGTAACTGTTGAGAGGATGTTACCATGAGAAATCGATTATTTTTACTTCTTCACTATTACAGATGTTGGGAAATTTTCGTTGGAGAATTTGATTCCGCAAGGGGGTCTTAATCTCCATTTCGATGTTGGGGGATTTTAAAACTTGGGTTTTTTCCCCGAAAAATTTTAATAATGGAAAAAAGTTAAAAAATTTCCTGGGGAAAAAAATTTTAAAACCTTTTCCCCCGGGGGAAAGGGGGGGTTAAAAAAAAGTTTTCCGGGAAAAAATTTATCCCGGGTTGGAATTTTTTTTAATTTAGACTAATCAGGTGTGGCGATAAAAGACGTCTATTCTTTCATTGCCATGGGCAGATCTGAGCTGTTTACCCACCTCTAGTAGAGAGGGGTAATCAGAAAAGAATTTTTTTAAGTTCTATAATAGCATCCATGAATCCGA
This sequence comes from Trichonephila inaurata madagascariensis, assembly GCA_019973955.1. Classification (NCBI taxonomy): domain Eukaryota; kingdom Metazoa; phylum Arthropoda; class Arachnida; order Araneae; family Nephilidae; genus Trichonephila; species Trichonephila inaurata. Next base: position 42,889 of record BMAV01016788.1, on the reverse strand, counting down.
AGGATTCGTTGTCTGTCTCGCTCGCGGCCTGTCTTTTATCTTCACTATATTACAAACATCCTTTAAAAAACAAAATACTCACTTATATATCATTTCTGTTTGTTTCAATTTAGTTGGGAGGGGCATAACTTCACGGATCATTTCAGTTCAGTCGGTGTCGCATAGTTTCCAACATTTATGTCTACACACATTTTCTCTCACAAATTTTTTCCAAACTATATAATAATCATCGGATACACACAATGCCGACTTAAGCTCATTTCGGACCCTAGACGCAGAAGATCTACAGGCTCTCTCGGCACTCGAGGATCAAAATTTATAACCAGAAAATCTGGTTAAGTCCAGCATATCCAGGCCCTTCTGAGCCTCTCCGAACCCACTGGGTGCCCAGTTGATAAACCGGCACTTGATGCACAAGATCCGAACCGGTGACCATCGATGGCCCGTTTTTATATAAAACCCCATTGCCCTCTTTTATTCTTCAAAATTGATCCCCATTATTTTTTTTTTAATTATCATAGTCTCGTGTGTATGAGTCAACAGTAAAACAATTTAGGTTATATTTATAATTTGAATTAAAACTCATGATAAGTAATAATTTATATACAACAAGAAATCATAAGATAGTGGTAGGTACGATCGTAACCGTCACTAGTTTCCATGTACAACTCAACTTAAACAACATTCCCTTCCGCTCTCACGAAGTAGGTTTCGTATTCTACAATTTAAGAATGGATTGGCAAGGTTTGTTTATATATTTCTATAATTTTTATTTTGATTAATTAAACAGCATTGATTTTCCTTCCTTTCCTTTATCCTCTTAAGCATCAAATGTTCTTATTGTTGTAATTTAAAAGGAAGAGAGAAGGGTGGATTCTTAAAACTTTGCTGAATCAGGGCCTTGTAATGAACGATTTTATAGTTTTGCAAAATACGCTGTTTGTGACTCAAATGTCTTTTATATGGTACATTTAATTAATTTATTAGTTTTTTTTTAAAAACACCGAATTATTCGAATCAATATTTTTTGCTTAAATATGCTTTTCCTGTTAACTTCATATGTATTTATGTATAAAAAAATTATTTACGAAAATTTTTGAATTTATGCAATGTTATTTCTCTTTTCTTAAAAGAAAAATAATTTTCTGTGAAATATTTTATTCATATTTCTAAATTAGGAGTGTAACAGTAGGAGAGTTGAAATGCTTTTTTTTGGATTAAAATGTGTATCCATTCAATGCAGTCAGATTAATTTTTGCTTACAATTTTTGTGAGTTGAAATTAAAAATAAAACATCTCTTTTTTAATTTTACATTTTATTAATCCCTTATTTGAGTATAGTATAATGCAGGAATTATTTATGAAGTTGTTATTAACAACATATGAAGAGGGATAATAATGTTGATTTTTAACAATTTTTAATGTCTAATGGCAGCTGGAATGCTGAATGTGCAGTTTGTCCACCATTTAACAAAGTGGCAGCAATACCTGAAGATGCATTTATGTTGATCGTATATTCGCAAGGCTGCGACTGAAAGTTTACTAGCTATAGGGAATAAAAATACAGACGTGGGACTCGAATGCAAAACTGTTTTACCTCATTTCAGCTAGTTAAAGGAGTTTCTAGTTAAGTTAAAGGAGTTTCTAAAATTTGAACCCAGATTCTTGTTCCCCACCCTGAGACGCACCTGGTACCCACTTTCATCACCTCTGATCTTGTTAGTTCCCTCCCTGAAGGAGGCATTATCCGGCAAAGTTATGAGAGTTTCTAAAGTCTGATTTCAGATTCTTGTTCCCCACACAGACAAATACCAAGAAGGCACTTCTTGCACCCTAAGAATTTTAAGCTTAGTGCTTAAAATGCTGTTATCTGGCATTATTTGACATAGTAACTGGGATTTCTCAAATTGGATTTAATATTCAGATTGGCCTTTTCAAAATATGTCAGGGACCCACTTTTTTCGTACCTGCATCTGCAAGTTCGACTGACACCGCAGTCTGGCATATTGCGGTCATCTGGTGTTATTCGGTAAAGCTACCGGAACACCTAAAATCTGATTTCAGATTCTCCTTTCCCGCTCAGAAACACACGGGGAACTGAATTTCGGTGCCCTAAAACATGCAAGTTCAGCCGCTGGAGGGAATGAAAATTTTTGATGCTCAAACCCGAAGCCATTCCACCAATTTTGGGCAATATCTTGCAAATGTATGGGAGTTTCTGAAATCTGATTTCAGATTCTCATTTCCCATCTCTAGACGCAACCCGAGGACTACTTTTGGTTCTGAGTCTGCAGGTTCAGCTGCTGGAAAAGGGCATTAGGTTCATCTGGCATTATTCACGAAGTTACGAGAATTTCTAATATCTGATTTCGGAGACAAATTCACCACCCCAAAAATGACCAGAAAAGTACTCTTCATGCTCCAAGATTTTTGAGGGGAGCTCCTATCATGGTCCACATAATAGACAGTCGTCCAGAATTATCTGGCAAAGTTGCACCAATTTTTCATATCGGATATCAGATTTCAAATGACCCTCTCAAAATACCCTAGGGATCAAGTTTTCACGCTCCAAGGCTTTTAAGGTAAGGCCCTGTCAGGGTGTGTCTAAAATATGGATTGACCAGCATTATCCTGCAGTTACGGGTATTATTGGGATTCAATTCGAAATTCGGATTTCACTCCCCGAAATATCGCCAGGCACTAATTTTTAATGCACCTTGGTCTACAGAATCCGCTTCCGCAGGCACACACGAGTTCCATTTTGCGAATTTTCCCATTTCCCAGATTCTTCGCAATTCCAGCATTAAAAAAATGATGTCAAAAATTGAGATAAAGACTATCCTATATTTTAAGTTGAACAAAATGACACACAATATGCAAAATGCAATATGTACAAGATTTTTATATTAAAGATATATACTTATTGTTCTGACATGTCAGAGTAATGTAACATCAGTGTTTTTTTTTAAATTTTAATTTCTGTAATAACTCTTTGTTAGAAAGAAAAAAAAAAGATTAGAATTTTACAATACTTTAAATGATGTCTAAGGTTTATAGCATACCATTTAGGTTAATTATTTAATTCACAAAAGCTAATTAAGAATTTAAGTATTGAAGTGTTAAACATTTACTCTTATGTGTTTTTTATATTAATTTATTAAAAGTCAGTATTTTATAAACTGTTTAAAATAGGGCTTATAATAGAAAATGATGTGTAATATTATATATAAAATGTTTTTAATTTTTATAACTATTATTATTTTAGAAGCCCGGGACACATTGAGACAATGGCGGGAGGACAATCTACGATGTTCTGAAGAAGTTGTAGAAATTTGGCAAGATGTATTATCAAATTATACACATAAAGTTGGGGATGAAAGTAAAAATATTTTTTAAATTTAAAATTTTTTTTTTTATAGAAATACTTTTTTACCCCTTAATTGCAACTATTGGTTTGTGGAAAAGTAAAACTTTTTTATTTAAAAAATTTTTTTGGGCCCTTTTGAATTTTAAATTTATGTTTTTTAACATTGATTGGGGACTTAATTTTTTTATTTAGCTCTCTCTCTATATAATATTTATATATAGTTTTTTAAATAGAAAGTATATATAGTTTATTGTATGTTTTGACTATATATTTAATTTAATGTGTGAAAAATGTCAGTAAAAAACGATTTTAAAAATGGTACTTAAATTTGGGAAAAAGAGTTTTTAGAACCCAAATTGGGAATTGAAAATTATTAATTTACTTAATATTTGTGTATGTGCAACAATATGTTCTAAGCATCTATAATAGCATTCATTTTATGTAAAGGTAAAAAGAATTAGATTGAACCATAATTGTAATATTTTTAAAAATTTTTGCTTTACTTTAAAGGAAAGGAAAGGAATTCTTTTCCTCTAGTGAAAAGAGGATTAAAGATAAATCACATGATCAATGTTGTCTGGTTGGAAATAATAAACAAGGAGGCCAATTAGAAACAATATGAATGATGAAATTATTATGAATTATGATTATTATGATGAAATATGAATTATTTTTGTTTTTTATATCTTTTATGAGAATGTTAAAAAAATTTTGTGAAATTGATATAGTTTTTTGTGTACTTCTGTAATAGTTCTTTTTGGAGCAAATATCCTGAAAGTATGTGACTTATATATTAAATTTGTTTATTTCTTGTTAGTATAATTATAAAGAGATTATTTTGTTTATATAACTGGAAGAGTTCAGCATTAGATATTAGTGACAGATAAATAGCAGTCTATCTTTAATCAGGAAACTATATAAAAAATTTTATTTAAAAATTGTACTATTTTTTTTTTTTGCTCCAAGTCAAGCTTGTTTTAAAAAATGCACCTTCTACTTGTAAGCATAAATGATTAGTGAAACCATATTTCCATTTTTTGTGTTAACAGATTCTTTTAGATGTATTTTATTTTTTTTATATTTTCAAATTATGTGCTAGCTGTACAATTAGAGGTCAATCCTTCTCCTCATATGGCTGGAATGAGCTATGTAATTAAGACCATAATTTGCTCTGGAAAAACCAGCCTTCTTTTTTACTTTGGCTTTTTCTTATAATTTATTTGGTGGGCTTTGGTTATTTAATACTGTAAATTTTTTTTTTCTTAATGTTTTTCACCAAAAAAAATATTTTTTGAGGGGAATATTGGTAAGTTGGGGGAAAGTAAAAAAAAAGTATTTTTAAAAAAAAGGGCCCCCCTCCAAACCTTTAAAAATTCAGTTTTATTTATTCTCCATCCTCCCTGCATTCTTAATTTAGTGGTCCACTTTTGTGTATGTTAGTTAATAAAATATTAAAGTTTAATTAAAAATAATTATTTTTCAACTTTTGTTAGTGTTTGGGTTGGAGATTATATTGGAATATAAATATACATATATTTTTGAAAAATCTTTTGTAAGCGTAAAATTTTTTTTGTATTAAAATTTAAAACTTAATAGAAGTTTAATCTTACTTTAAGTACTTTTACTAAAATGTTTCTTCAAATTCAATGAGTATTCCATACATTTCTTAAATTATAAAAAATATAGGTAAAAACGGATGTTAATATCTCTGACATTTTACTATTTATGCAATCTATAAGTATATTTCTCTCTCATTTTGAGCTTTGCAATGATTATTATAGTTTTTTTTTCTAGGTTTAAATAATGTTTTGAATTTTTTAATGGGCATTAAAATATTTTTATCTATTAGAAGTACATTTTCACTTGATTGTCACTTTAGATGGCAATCTTATTTTGTTGCATTCCTTGTATTGGTTTTGCTCCTATAATATCAAACATTAAATAAAACTAGCACAAATATGTATTTTGTTTTAACATTTTATTGCTCAAATTTCATAATGATTGGTTTCTTTTGAACCTCTTTCATTTGGTCACAACATAAAAGTCAAAAGAGATTTATCAAAGATATTTAGCAGAATAAGTATAGAACAAATTATTTTGATTTAATTTTTAGTATATTTAGGTATATTTTTTTTTATATTCTTGCTCATAAGCACATTCAAATATACTAATCTGAATGTAATCTTAATTATTTAATACAACGTATAGATTGAAAAAATAAATCGTCCAATCATTTTGGAACTAACAATAATTGCTTTTGTGTTATCAAATGACAATATATTTGTTTTCTTTAATAGAAGTAATAATTAGAACTAAAGATCTTTCCCATTTTAAAATGATTTTTAAAGGATTTTAAAAAGCTCATTGATTAGGATTTTAGCTGTCAGAGAAACAAACAACTTGGCATGAGTGTGTCATTATTAAATTGTTTTTGTGATTCTTAAAATGAGTACAAATTAATACAGTTCCCTCTTTTAAATCTGTAATCATTTGTTTAAAAGAATTCCATGAAAAAAAATGCATCTTAGAATGGTATGGTTTTATAACTTGAGCTTGCATTGCTTTCTAATTTCAATAAAATAAAAATATCCTTTGATTTTTGATTATAATTAAAATTTTATTTACATATAAAACAATATAAATTTTCCATTTAGTTTTTTTTATTATGAATTTGGTAATTTTAAAATGAGTTAGTGTACACTACACTTATAAATAAAAGTATCTGTATAATATTTATTATTTTCATTTATATCCATTTTTTCTTTGAAAAGGGTTATATATTATAGCAATTTAGTTATATTCATGGATATTCATTTCAATTTTAGTCGAGTACATTGTAATGAAAAAAAGTTAATTTAATGTTATCCATTTCTTTTTTTCATTTAAAAGTGGACATTTGTAATATTTTTAAAAATTCAAATTTGTTTTTTGAAACTATGTTACTTTAAAAGGTGTTTTCATATCTTCAAAACTATATAGTGGATGTAACTAATGTTTTATCTCTGTTCTTTTTTTTTAGAATGGCTTATTTATGAACAAGTGTGCCTGGCATCTTTAGATTGTCACCGCTTAGATATAGCTCAGGTAAATTAAGCCTTCAGTATTAAATTTAAAATTGCTTTGTTTTATAGTCATATAATATCTGAATATGCTTCTATGTTATGTTTTTCATTTTTTCAAGAAGGAAAATTGATTGCTTTATTCTAATGGGTTTTATCGGTTTTGAGGAGAATGACTGTGTAGTAAAAAATGATTGAAGTAAATCTCTTAGTGATAGAACAAGGAATCATAAGTCATTTTAATATGCATTAAAAAATTTAAAGAAATAAACATGTCACCTAAGGGGATTTTTGATTATTATTAAAGTAATTTATAGAGTAATTTACTATTTAAGTAATTTATAAAATGTTGCTGAGATTTTTCTATTTTTTACATCCTTTCTTTCAAAATAATTTTAAATTCAATTATAAATGCCTGATTTTTTATTTCAGAAATTAATTTAAACTATTCAAAAAGCTCTACAAAAATACTTGTAAATGCTATGACGTTATTAAAATTTTGAATATTTTGAAAGGTTCTGTTTTTGAAATCTAAGTTTTTTCGAAAGAGGAATTTTTGGATTTTTGGTGACAGCCGATTTATATGTATTTTATGTTGATACCAGAAAAATAACAAAAAATATTAGATACCTGTAATAAATGTTTTTACCTATAATAAATTATATTGCATTGGGAATAATTATTCTTTTTGTATTATTTAAAATATTAGATTTTATTTAAAAGCAAAATTTCTACTTTACAATTTTTACATAAATTGTTATTAATCAATATCTAGTGACTTCTCTGTCAGTGTCCATATGGCTGTGGTAGCCTAGGGGTCAAGGTCACAGACTCATGGCTAGCCTGTCATAAGTTTAAGCCTAGTGCCGCTGAATATCTGATGTGTAGTGGGGGTCATTGCACATGGAATCTGTTGAGGCTTAAAATCCTCTTCTCGATGTGGAAGTTAGGAGAAGGGGATGTCAGCTCAGGTGTTGTCTTTGTCACTTGATGATTCAAAATTACGAGGGTCATTGATGATGAGCTTTATAGTGCGACGTTTTGAGAAAACGATGTACTTTTGTGGAAAGAAATTGAAATCAATATCTTTTTTGCTTAATAGTCAGCATTTGTTCTCATATTATACAGTTATATTGCATTGGTCATATATCAAGTATAAGATATGTAATTTTGTTGTTGTTGTTGTTATAATAGTGTACATCTTATTTTTGTTATAGGAATGTCTAGAAGTATTAGACAAACAATTTCCAGGAAGCCTTAGAGTTCGAAAATTAAGAGCCATGGAATTTGAAGCTCTTGAAAGGTCAATAACTTGCACTTATGTCTCATTTTACAATTTCTCCGATTACGGCCATAATTTAAAAATTTTTATAGTACTTTTCAAATAAATAATAATTTTTTTTGAAACTTTATTTTATTTTATATTTTTTCATTATATGCTAAGTTCTTATTTGTAGTTAAGAAAATAAATATGAGGTTCCTTACTTTGTGAAATTTAATTTAGCTTGAGTATATCAATGCTTCGTTTAAAAGGATGTGTCAGTGTAGATTTTGTGGTTATTTTGATATTAGAGATTACTTTTCTGTGATTTTTTTTTAGATTATCCAGTTTTTATAATATTTTGAACATTTTTGAAGCATTATTTAGTTGTGTTATGAATGTTGTGTTAATGCTTAAAATATCTTGGCCTTTGATACATTAATATTACTTTCTGTTGTATATATTTTTGGTAAAAATTGAAATATTTGCAAGCAATGCTGCCCTTTAAATTATAATGACATTTCAATCAAAACATGGTGATACAGCCAAGTTGGCAATCACTATGAGTGTTGCTAACCATTTTTGGCAACTTGACTATCATATGGATGCTTCTGGAAATTAAAGGAGAAATCTATTAAAATCATTATCTATGATGAAAGTGGATCTTTCAAGTATGATCCATGCACCCTGTAAAGAGAAATCGCTTGCTGAAACTGAGTCTATTTTGCATTAACTATTGAAGAGTACATAGTGATTAATTGCTTGCAAATGAACTTTGCTTACTTGGGTTTTCAGACGCTGTTAGTTGTGTCTGAGTGCTGAAGAAAGTGTGAAGACATTCTGGGATTTATTTCACAAGTTTTGCTGCTATAGCCCCCTTTTTTTTTTTGGATTGTTTCTTGAAAATAAATTTTCATTGCTCTTAAAGAACTGTTTGAGACTCTTTAAAACTGATAGTGTGTATAAAATTCCCGATCTATGTAACAATTGCATTTAACATTGGATCAAGTTTAATAAAGTTTTCTAACTTTTTTTTTTGCCTTTTGTAGGTATGATGATGCTTTAAAATTGTATGCTTGTATACTACAACATGATGAATCTAATTCTGTTATATATAAGCGAATTATTTCTGTATTAAAAGCCCAAAATAAAATTGCTGAAGCAGTAAAAGAACTAACAGAGTATCTAAAAAAGTAAGTCTTTATTAATAATTGAGTCTGAATGCTTTTTTCATTTATTACCACTGTATAATGGTAATATATTACTTTATGTTTAAATGATTTAACTGGATTTCTGTTATTTTAATTATTTTTTAAAAGAATTTGGCACATTAAATATTTTGCTTAAAATGTTACTACTGAAAATATTTTAAATGTGTTGAAAGCAAAATAGGCATTTCTTCTTTGAGAGAAAAAAAAAATTGATAATCAATTTGTGTTGAAGTTTAAGTAGTTCTTTTAATGTAAGTTTCTGTAAATTTTAGAATCTTATTGGAGGTTTTGTAGTTTTAAAATTCTGCCATATGTGAATTATATAAAATCGCATAAAATTTTGTTAGTTTCCTTATGCACTAGTGTTAACTATAGTGAAATGAGATATATATTTTGATGCTTTCAGATTTATGAGTGACCATGAAGCATGGATGGAGCTCTCTGATTTGTATTTAATGGAACAAGATTACAACAAGGCTGCTTTCTGCTATGAAGAACTCATTCTTTTCAATCCCCATAATCATTTGTATCACCAACGATATGCAGAGGTATGCTTAATTTAATAATCATAGAAAGCAGGCTTTAATGTTATAAAAATGTTTGATGATACGTCTCTTGTAAAGGTTTGGAAAAAGGTTTTTTTTTTAAAAAAAAAGTTTATTGGTGTAAATTGCCACAAGTACCTGAATTTAAAATTTCATTGAAAATTTTACCTATAATAGAGTGATATATGTATTATATTAAATTCTACAATAAATAAAATAAATTAGAAATGATATACATTTGAAAATTTCTATATTGATAAATTTAAAAAAAATGATTGAAATAATTAAAATTTCTCATTAGGGAAAATGTTATCAAAAATTTGTTTAGTTTTGTTTTAATTTTGATTAACTTTTAAATTTTGAAAGCAAAATTATTTTTATTACTGCATGAAAGATGTTGTAAATTCATTAGCTTCTCACGTGCAATTAAGAAATAGCAATTTAAAAATTAAATATTTAATAATTTTATTAAAGTTAAAGTAACAATTACAGTAACATTAAGATAATTTCTGAAATAAATTGGTATAGTCATCTTCTTCAAACAATCGTGTTAATTATATGACATGATTAATATACTAGCTTGTTTCTTCAAAAAGTATAATAATTGAAAAAAAAATTTTGGAAATATAGAATTTTTTTTTCATACTTGAAACAGCTAGAGAATTTTCTCTTATTATAGTTTCTTGTTTCTAGGCATAAGTACTGTCTCTTTCCTATTACCTGTCTCCTACTACTAGCTCACTCTATATATTTTTATTTATATATTTATTTTGTTCAGATTTCTATCAGTAATAAAATACTTTCTATTAATCCAATCAAGTTCAAATAAATTTTTTCGAACTTGTAGTAGATGACACTTGATATTAACCCTCCGTCTGCACGTAAAATCCCGTCATTCCAGAGATGCTTTTTCTGCCTTCAAGCAAGATTCCCAAAAGTGGCCGAGCCACATTCTTAAAAATATGGCTCAACCGCTTTTGAGAACCCCACCTGACGGCAAAAATAAGTGCGGTGCATTTTCGAAGCATCTCCGGAATGGCAAGACTTTAAGTGCAGACTGCTTAGAGGGTTAGTACAGTTTTTTAAAATATTATTTAATTACCAGTTTTTGACGCCAACTTAGATTCGTCTCTATTGTTGAAACAATTAAACTGTTAAAACAAAGACAAAAGTTAGTGTCGAAAACCTGTTTTTCAGCCAAACCGGGTGTGCATTGTTACAACAATGCAGACAAATCATGCTCTTTTTTCAATTCCTACTATTAGTTCACTCTCCCTATATATATTTATTTATATATATATCTTATTCAAATTTTCAATTGTTAATAAAATACTTTCTATTCATGCATTCAAAGTAGGAATTGACTTAAAAATTTTATTTTTTATATTACTTGTTTTTAGTGTTACTTATGCTTAATTTTAATGAAATCATTTTCTTTTAGATTCAATATACCATAGGTGGCTTGGAAAATATGGAATTAGCTAGAGCTTATTTTGCACAATCAATTAAACTCAACCCTCGTAATATGCGATCGTTATACGGATTTCTTTTGGTAAGTTTGCTATTTTAGTTATAAAATAGTTTTAAATTTAAAGTTAATTATTGTAAAAAAAAAGAAACTTATGACATTATTTTAAGTTATTTAACACACAATCTTATATTAGAAGTTCTTAAACCATTAGTAATTTTGTTTTATGTACAATAAATTTCAATAATCTTATTTAGTTTAACAATTTACGAATAAAAATTAGCCTCTCGCAAGGTCAAAATTAAATTCTGTTTAAATGATTATTAATTTCTGTTATTCAATATTTTCAACCAACCTTTGTAGATTCTATGCAAAAGGAAAGAATAAAATTACATCAGTATTGAATCTTTGCAAATTCAAAAAAAGGGGGATGCCTGTGAAATATAATTATTACAAAAGCTAATTATGCTTGTAATTAACTATTGTTCAATTGTGATTTACTAAAAGTGAACTGCCCAATTTTCTTATGCAAGAAAATTAATGTGTAAATAAATATCAGAAGCTTTATATAATGTTAATATGGCTTTTATTTACTAGTCCGTATCATACAGCTAAATAAAAATATTTGTATATATTTAATATAGACATGAGTGTTGTTCAAGCATCTTTGTTAATAATTAAAATTTGCAGTTGTTTCTTCATCTGATACATTTCATAAATGTGAATGCTATTTTACTTAAAATAATATGAAAAATCATGCCATATTTTTGAATTTATTTGAAAATAGAAAAAACTAAATACTAAAGAAAGAAAAAAAATGGCTAAAATTATCAGGGCAGTTTCAAAACTTTGTATGCAATATTGTAGGATTTTTATGTTATTGCACACACACAACACACACACAATGTTTTATTAAAAATAATTGGCCATTAAACATTTTTCAATTTAATTAGAAAGTAATTTTGTTAAATGGAAATGTTTATTTTTAATTGCAATAATAATAATAAGCCAAATATTCTTAGCACTTAGAATTAATTTATGCAGTAAAATTTGTATTATATTCAATTAATATAGTTATAAGATTTTTTTTTGCAATGCATAACTAATGTATTATGCAAAATCATTAGGCTTGGTGATGCTAATAACATTTAGGCTAGAAAAAATACTAAACATTTCTTGAAATAGTAATATTGATAAACTTTTTATAAAGTTAAAAAACACCATTTTTTGGAGGAAACATAACAAGTTGTGAATAATGGAAACACATTAATGTTCTCACTTGATTTGAATTATCAACTTAGAAATTGTTAGAGGGTCACATATTTTGTCTTCTAAAAGACCCAGTGGTAACCAAGTTAAAAATTTCAAACTGTAATACTGCAGGTTGGTTGCTCTTATTTAGTTGGGATGTAAATGTGTAGATACCCTAGTGTGGATATTATCCTTGTCACTTGACTGTTAAAATTTACAAGCTCAGTTGCTAAAAACCAGAAGTGCTACTGTTAGTGTAACTTTAATCTGGAATCACAGTTATGGTGACTCAATTTCATCATGAATTTTAATTTGAATCATGGCACTACTGTCTGCATGATCCTTACCCTTTTCACTTAGCAACAATAACCTTTACGTGTGAATATAAAGATAAAATTTTTGTAAGAAGTGAATGGGAATTTCTAATTATTTTGTTGGAAATAAGATATATATGTAAACAGAAAATGATCACAAATCTCCAAAATAGAGTGATGAACTGTAGCCATCTATTGACAAGATTCCATGTTGAAGAAAAAGGAGATTCATGCATTGTATTTATTTTTATTATTAAAGTGGTCCAAACAATTAGCTTAGCAATCTGATTTTCCTTCTTGTGAGGCTTATAATAGAATCTTGGAACTTCAACCATCATCAATCATCTCTTGGACTTGCCCACATGACAAGCTTTCAGTGATGATTTTAAAAAATAAATTGACAAATTTTCTTGTTTTACTAAGTTTTTGCTGTTAAATAAGATAGTATTTCAAGTATGGTCTTTTTCTCTGATATATTTCATTAACAGTACAGAAAAAAATATTTTGATGTAAAGAATCTGATTCTGTATAATTCCATCTTTTTTAAAAAATTACTCGGGGTTTTAAAATTGATTTATAAATTCTAAAATTCTACAATAGAAAAAGTGTATTATGCTTATGTAAGTATATTATTAAATATTATTAGTTATTGTATTGTTTGTGAGTTACATATGTAGTTTTTATGATGAATTCAGTAAAAAAATTCAAAATTTGAGATTTTTAATTTAATTTTGAGAAGCTCATCTCTAAAATAAAGTATTAACTTAATTGAACTTTTTTTTTCCTTCTTTGCACAAGGAATTCTGAGGAAAGTGGGGTTAAAAAGAACTTGCTCTTTTAACCTTAGTCACATTTAAATTTTCTATTCATTTGAGCTTTTGGTGTACATCTCAAAAAAATTATATCTAGAATTTTTATCTTGTGCTTTTCTTTAGAAAAAAAAATTAAATTTTTTGAAGTGTAAATATTAATTATACCAGAATTGTATTCAATTTGTATTCATAGCATTGAAGGACATGAAAAGCAAAGGTTTGGTGACATAGAAGAGGTGATGATAAAAATGAGGGAGTAGGGATCAGCCATTAAAATGAGACAAGTTTGAAAAAAGCTTCTTAGAATGTAATCACAGATTAGACATATTAAGTGCAATTGAGAGTGCTTTTAAGTTTTGTTTAAAAAGTACTAGTTTTTTCGGGTACTTCCTCATAAGTATGTTTTTTAGAAGACGATTATTTGTGTTGTAATTTGAAATTTTTAGATTGATATTGTGCAATAACATTAGAAAAACTCTTTATGCAAAATAACACATTCAACATGGCTGTTTGGGGTAAATCCTATTTTGAAGTTTGCTAGATCTGAATTGTGCTGAGAAAGAGTTTTAGAACTGAAAATATAAATTGGGTGTGAAGTGATATTTCTCAAGAAATTAAGAAAAACTTTTTTGCTAATGAACATACTTTTTTTTATCTCAATCAAATGAGGTAAAAATGAAACTTGATCTGATATCTCATTTTTTAATTAAGGAGAGCTTTAAGAGCAAGTTCAATGTAATATGCTGTTTTTCTTTTTAATTGATTAAAACCCATGATTCTACTAGGATATTATCAACAGTTTAACATGATTGAAATTACTCAGTTACTGTGTGCTTTAGCATGGTATAAAGAGTGAGAAATTTATGCAAGTGCCATTGTTAGTTGGCTGGGGCAAAATTGTGTAGTTCATTATAAATACCATTATGATATGAAGTTGCAGAGCAGTAAATATTTCATTAAAAAAAAATCTATATTTTTGTAAAAGTAATTAAATGTTAGGTAAATTTTTGTAAAATTTGCATTTTACAATTCAACTAACAAGAAATTTTCTATGTAGATTTAAATTTTAAATGCAGGACAGGAAGGGGGAGAGTGTTTCCTGTTCTAAAAATTGTTTGAAGTTTTTATTTTGTAAAAATATTTTTAGGCTGCTTCCAATGTTGCTGCATCTCCTAAATGTTCTGCCCTGAAGAAGAAAGAGAATCTCAAGTATGCTACATGGGCTGCATACAAGATAGAAACAAAATATGAGGTAATTAAGTAATCTCTTAATGTTTGATTCTTCTTCTCTAAAAGTTTTTTGAATGATATCACATTATTTATATTTAGGAATTATATATATTAATGTCTCTTAAAATACATAATGTAGAAGTTGATGGTACGGGGTGTTTCAAAAGTCACTCACATCAATCTTTGTGGTTGAGTTTTAAAAACAGATGAGTTTCGTTATCAAAAAGAATAAAGGACAAACAAAGGTTGAACAGTTATTTTTATTGTCAGGTGTCAGCCTTGTGAAACCATAGTAAATGTTCAAAATAATGTCCATTTTCCTGGACACACAGTCGAACTCTTTTTACCAGATTAATTGACACTTTATGAAGAGTTGGAGATTTAATGTCCGATATTGCATGAAGGATGTTAAGTTAATCAAGCATATGGTGATTATTCCTGAAGGCGACATTTTTCAGATATCCCCAAAGGAAAAACTCCAGAATAGACAAGTCCGATGAACGTGGGGGACAAAGTTCTTTGGAAATGACACGATAATCGAAAAATTCAGTTAAAACTTCCATACTGTCCCATGATGTATGACATGTTGCACCATCATGCTGCAACCAAGATACCGTTCATCACTGTTCAGCAAGGATTTGAAATCTGTAATGATGTTTATGTAGATGGATGGTCTTTTCTTTGGACTTTTTTGTAAAGCGGTCTCCTCATCTGCCGCTTTCGCTTACACTGTGAATGCTCTATCCGATTACTTCCTGTGTCACGAAACCATTGCACTAAACATGTTATCGTTGATGCATTTGGTGCTGTTTTACCTCCCTCCCTTTTTTTACTTAATCTTTAAAAAAAAGTTCCAAAAGTTCTTGATTTATACATAGAAATATATGTTATGTATGTAAGCAAACATTTTCACAACCACTTTTCATGACTACCAATTCATTTGCTGAAGCACATTTCATGACTGAGCATTTTTTTTTTTAAATCTGTAAAAACATTTGTAAGTAGTGTTTGGTATTGCATTTGTTACTTTTTTTTATTATTATTAAATTGGTTTTTTAAATCAGAACGAATATTGTAGATTCATTTACGGTTAGTGTTAAAAATATGTTTGAAATAAGTTTTTTTGTAAATAAATTTAAGTATGTGACTTCTCTAGAAATTTTTATGTTTGAAAATTGTCAGCTTTTTAATTTCTTTATTAAGTAAAAGGGATTGTGTGTGTGTACAAAAAACATATACATTCTTGTAGTAAGTATTGTAGAGGAGAGAATATTTTACTTTTTAATGTTGTACAATTGTTAAGATATATAAATTTAATATGTTATATAAAGTCTGCATATATAGATCATTTTGTTTCCCTAGTTTAAAACATATCTGTACTTATTTATAAGTTTGTTGATTAGACATAATATGTAAGTAGAGGAAATCAATCTTTTAATCAAAAAATTGATTGCTATTGTTCATCAGATATGCAAGAGTGATTTGTGCACATGAACATAAAAATATTTTGTGACTTTGTAAAAGCTCCTTTTTTGTTGTTCGTTTGTATTATGATCAGTAATTCTAGATCTGTGATTCCCAAACTTTTGACATATGTGTTCACCTATAATTTTTGTAATGCTGAGTACCCTTTTAGAATTTTCATAACACCAAGTACCCCTCATCAAAAAAAAAATGTATTTTAATAATCAAAATATTTTTCTTTTCTGTGACATACACAAAATTATAAGAAATAAAATTATTCATAATAAAATATGAAAAATGTTATTTATAATATAATTTTTATTATTTGGATTAATGAGAAGGATGAAATTGTTTGTGTCGAGATGTCAGATTGTCATAATTTGGCTCCCTGGTTGCTCATTTCATACTGAGAATGAGGTTCCACGTCCAATAGTCTGTTTCTTTTTTCTGACTTAAGCTAAGCATGGTGCAGTGCATATCCCCACCAAACTCTGGTGCAATATGTACCCCTCAAACTCTTCTCATACCCCTGAGGGTATGCATACTACACTTTGGAAAACACTGTTCTTGATTATTGAAAGTAGAGTGCTGGCTGTAGCCAAATGCATTTCGGTTTACAGGGAAAATATTTCTCTTTAGTGATTTGGAATGACTATACCTGTATTTGTATGCATGCTTTCAAAGTTAAATTTCATTTACATCTCATCAGTAATGAGCATAATATTTAATGAGCTGCTGTTAACACCTGAGATTTTCTTAAACTCTGTATTAAACCCAATATTTTTGTTACATTTATATTGTGTTTATCATAGAACAAAAATTTAAATTCATATTCTAAATATTTTTGGTGAATTAACTCATTATAAAAGTGTGTCCATATTTTGAATAATTTTTTATAAAATGCATGGAAATAGAGGGGGCAGGGACATATATGGGAAGGTAGAAAAGTACAAGTACAATGTATAGTTATAACGTTAAATAGCTAGCTGGGGTTACTTACTGTTGCTGGTATAATCAATATGTAATATAGTTTTAATATGTAAAAAAAAATCTCATCTGAATCATTGTATGGAATGATGGAAGATGTTAGGGAATATGGATATTTAATTACAACTGACCCTCAAAATCAAAGTGTGTTGAAGGTGAATTATAATTTAAAAGTAAAAGAGCATGGTATTTATTACTATCCTGTTTATTTTAAATTTCTACATGCATTATATACATATTATTTACTATATAAGCAGCCCATATAATTTTATCTAGCTTTAGAGGTCAGAAGAATAAAATATTTGGACCAGAAGAAGAACCAACCTTTTTGTAGTCTTACTAAATCAAATCTGAATATTTTCTTTAGGATCCCATGTGTTCTTAATCATTGATGAGACACTTGTGTTATCTTCATTCATTTCTATTATTCAAGAAATAAATTATTTCCAACATAAAGTAGTCCACTACCAAATTTTAGAGAGAATTGATGCCAACTGCATGTCACCCTTTTCATTGAAATATAGTTTACAATTAAGAAGACAACAATCTTTAATTCATTATGTGGTTCTAGTGTGGTACAAATTCATGAAAACCTAATTAAATTTCAAAAACCTGCAAGTGGTATTTGTAAAATGTAATCATTTATAGACTTACAAATTCTGTTATATTAATTTTGAATACAATTAAAATCCTTTAAAGTTACAATTTGTGAGTGAAATATTGTTCATTTGTTCTTTTTGTATTTCATTACTTTTGAGCAATTTGCTTGTAATTTTTACCAAATTTTGAAAGATTTTCCAATTATGCTAATGTTCATTGATTATCTGAGTTTGAATAGAAATAAGGCTTTTCAAGCCAAATAAATTGGATATTTCCATTGGTTCCAGTTGAATTTCATACTGTAGAAACCTGATAGGCAGAGTAATGGACTTGCAACTGAAGAGTTGCTGGTGTGTTATTCAAGGGGTATAAAGGGTCAGAGATTGGGGTGCAAGTTCTGGTATTGTCCATATCAGAGGATTGTGATAAAAAAATTATAAAGTTCAATGCCCTCAGATTGTTTTCATATGCAGTTAAAATATGCTTTATCTACTGCTATTTATTTGTGAATGAAAGGACAGACAAGAGAGAGACTACTGAAGTAATTTAAAATTTGTTGTAACTTGTCTAAAAAATCTAACTTCAGAAATATATTTTATGTTTTTTGAAAATGTAATAATGTGTATTTTAAGTATAGGATTTTGTCATTTTTATAAATTAAAAAAATATCAACATTTTATTTTTTTAATAGTTTATATAATATAAATGTGAATAATTATTTTCATTTTTTTTCCCCTTAGGACCAAAAAATATGCGATGATTCCCAAGTGAAATCAGTACATGGAATGCTTGGACTATTGTCATTAAATGCTCCAGTTTGTTAAATTAATAAATTTTATATTTTATTATAAAATATGTAATATATACTGTTTTGTTTTATACCTCATTAAAGTTCATCAATATTATTTTGAGTAATATATTTCACTCTATACAAACCTTTTTATGAAAACCTACACAAAGTATTATATTAAAGTGAGAATTTTCATAAGTTTTGTGTTTATTTATGTTGTTTTATGTATTATTTTTTCAATGCACAAGGATGAAATTCTTTTCCACCTAATTCTTTCCCAATTTCAAATGCACTCTTTTGATGGTCTTTTATACTTAAAAAAAATGAGAAAAATATCTTGTACTGGCATGTTTTTTAATATCAAATAAAGAAATAATTACCCCATAAATTAAAGTATTAAATTTTAAAAAATTTCCATTCTTTTAAAATTGTTTGGTGATGCATCCTCTGACAATAAAATATTGATAAGTAGAAAGTGTTTGAAATATTATTTATACCTTTATAATTTAAGTACACAAAATATAAATAAATTATTAAACCAGATATAATATATATAAAAAAACACTTGATACTAGTTATTCATTACTAACATAAGGGAAAAATCAGCTTTAATCTCAAGATTATGTACCTTCTTTTTACTTACCTAAATGAGGAGGGAAGATGTAATTGAGTGTAAAACTAAAATTATTTTTAGAAATTGTGAATGTAAAGTTCCAGCTATACACTATCTTCTGATATGGACAAGTTTTGAATAAAATGAAGTCTAATCAAAATACAAGAAAAAGGTAAAAGTTTTTTTTTCAGAAATGAACGACTAATTCAAATTATTCTTAATGTAAGAGAATCAGTAATTAAACATTGTACCATCAAGTAACTGCAACAAATCAAAACACTGCCAAATGCAGCAGTATACAACCAATAGTGGAAACTGCCCATGGGCACATTCCAACATAGTAGATTAGGAGGACAGAAGTTGGCGACATTTTTTGAATTGATAATGATTTTTCTTTCGGCAAAGTCGATCGATGGTATAATACCTGATTACCAGAGAATCTTATTCAGATTTTACGAAAAATGTATGAAGAAACTCTTTAACATTTTAATCTATTTTTGTTTTGGATCAAAATTTCATAATGTCTGGCTTAATTACTGTACCATTTTAAAAGTGATGTGTTGAAATTCTTCTATTGGAATAACTATGAAAAAACGAATTAAATACACATTGAAATAAATTACATCCATGGGTAATTGTTATGTGTGATATAGGAATTAACAATTTCTATTGAAATATTTTGCTTTTGTGTGTTAATTTAATTTTGGAACTTGAACATGAAAATTGTGAAAGGTAAAAATATTTGAAAAAAAATTTTTCAATGATGTTTTTAGTTTAATTTCAATGTTTTCAAGTCAAAATCTCTCTCTCTAAAGTCTGAGGCCTTATAAGCCAATATTTTAGATATGCCACATAGCCAGTTCTTGAATAAGCTATGTATTTTTATTAGCTTTTATATTTTTTGCATTCAATAAATAGTATAATTTTCCTCTTTTAAATCTATAGTATATGAAAAATGTTTTAAAGAGAGAAGTAAAATAAACTATAGTTTTAAAAAGTAACCCGGAAGAAGATGTTTTTACACAGCTTAGAACATATAAAAATTATTTTTAAAAGTTTTTTTTTACTAATTGTATCATAATGGAAATTTTTCAATTTAAAATGAATAAAGGTTATTTAATACATTAAAGCTATTGTTAATGGCAAAACAATAGTGAAGTGCTAAGACAGCAAAAAAAAATCTGAATAGGAAAGTTAAATGGCAAATTTTGAATACAGGGCTTTAAGTGTAGAACTATTTTTTTCCTGTGCTTCCCTTTCAAGTGTGGAACAAAAAAGATGTTGAAGTGTGTCTATGTAGAGGAAAGGGGAGTAAATGCACCAAGAGGTAAAAAAGGATATAATTTTTTAATAAATAAAAAAAAGAAAGAAAAAAAAAAAAAATTTGTAACATTTTTTTTTCAGTCAGAAAGAGGAAAAAAATAAAAAAGAATTTTTCTTTTTAAAGAATGTCCTTATGAAGATAGAAATTTGAGATTTCAAAGTGTTTGGAGCTCTTTTCTTGGTGTGGTATTCGTGCAGTACCATTTGGGGACATATATTAATCCTAATTAAAACTGCAATGTCTTGGTGTATAAAGTTTAGACATAGAATTAAATTGGAATTTTATTTTATATCGTGTTATACTTGATTATTTTATATCTGAGTTTTTTAAGTTTATTACTTTCAAATTTTGTGAGGTTATAGAAAAGAATATATTAAGAATAATTTAAGCTAAAAAATCAGATTTGATTTTTTGACCGATTTTTGTAAATTGAATCGTACTGTGTCCCCTTAACAGTGTTCTTAAAGATATAAACGTATATGTGCAAACATATTAATTTCAAAATTTAAAATTTTTTCTATCAGTTTTATAAAATGGCTGTAATAATCGTGAATAATTAAGCTGAACGGTTTTAAAACAAATTGTTACAAAGCAAGCATTCAATAAAATAAATGATCAAAATCTGAATAAAGGGGGAAGTAATTAAAACCTTTGAAATCGCACTCAAAACGAAAAAGACGTAAAAATATGAATATATTCTAACAATTTCCGTGAAAAAGGGCAAAAATGAAGCTGTTTATTAGATTTAATCTAGATGTTGGAAGATAATCCCCAATTACAGACAACTTGCATTGTTGAGAACTTTGAGGAAAAGAGCTATTCAGTGGATACTGTACGAGGCTTATAAATGCAAAATTGTTCGAACTGCTTATTCCGCGAACGGCTGATTTACAGCTGTAATCGGATTCAAGTAAATTCTGGACGGAAATCATTTCAAATATAAAACTTCAGCTGTGTTTTGAAATATTTTAAATGAAGTACAGTCGGACCTCGATTTAACGAATTCATCGGGAGCGAACATTTTGCTCGTAAAATCGGGGTTATTCATTATTTCAGGGTCCAAATAAAATACAAGTTTTTGGCATTTACCTTTTGGAAATTCTATAATAAGCAACTACACCAAAATATCCATAGTTAGAAATTACACACTTTTTATTCAACAGCTAAAAATACTATTAGGGAATTATTACGCATCAGTCGATTGGAAATTTTAAAATACTGACTAACAGATGTTTGAAAATCTTTGATGATTTTCTTCTCGAAAGGGTTCTTTTTTCGACTTTATGCGGAAAAGAAAATACTGCGTCATTTACACACGCCATTTTTCACATTTTCTACAATGTAAAGAATGAGAAAATGTATCAATTTTGATAAGAGCTCAGGTGTCCTTGTTATTTGACCGTGGTTCAAAATGACGAGGTCCGTCGCCAAAAGCCCTCGTGTAGCTGAACAGTGCGACGTTAATATTCACTCACTCACTCCAAACTTCCACACCAGCGTGACTTGGGGACTGAGTCTCGAATGATTAAATGTGAATCAGCCTCTACAGAGTGTGTCCTCAGTGGCACCTGGACTCGAACCCACGACTCGACAAAGACGGCCGTGACCATGTCTCCACATCTACTGCGACCATTGATGGATTTGGGAAATATTCCGCAAATAAAATGGTTTGGAATAATAATAGTTAAAGGGCCGAGAACGCGTCGAACTTCATTTACAATGCTTTTTTCTTCCTTAATCCTTTTCTCTCCCCTCACAAGATTAACCCTTTCTTTGAAAATAAGCTTATCTCCTTTCTCTAAAACTTTTTCTTTTTGTATTTTTCATGAGTGAATTTCCAATGCCGCAAAAAGAAGAAAAGGGCTTAAGAAATCATTTGTTGTGTACTTGAGAATGAGGCATTCTGTGTTGTGTTACGAAAAAGACACTTATCAAGTGTTTCTTTTTATTAAAAGAAACATAAAAATTAAAATCCCGAAAAAATAGTTCGGTTTGAAACAATGTTACATTAGTAGGGATTACTGGAGATGAACTTTAAAAAATTATATATATAAGTCACGGTCACGCAAATGATATAGGTAGCACTATTTCAAAAAGTAAGAAAAACAATTTAAAAAAGAAAATTGGTGTTACATTTTTTTGTAAATTAAAAGATGTTATCATGCCTATCTTTAAAAAATTATGCGCTCTCCAAAAAAAAAGAAGGGAGGGGGATAGCATATTTGAAAGATCCAGCAGTTTTTATTAATTTTTTTCACTGTGTAATATACATGTTTTGTGAGAAAATTTAATCTATAAGACGTCTCATTTAACAAAATCCTTATTTTCTCTATCCGCGTTCTATTTCGTAATCGTACATCTATGCTTTCTTTTATCAAACAGATGCATATTATACATGAAAAATGAACATCTTACAAAAAATAACCAACTAAACGACTTAATCAGTTTTTGACTGAATTACGCTTATAGATGTATATTATGTGAACAGAATACAATGAAAAAAAGGAATTTGAGAAATTATGTAGCCAATTTCTTTTACCACAAAATATAGCTAAGATTGTACAATAAATAAAAATATATTAAAATAAAAATAAAATTTTATTCTAGAATGTGTTTTTTCTTACAACTCGTAAAGAAATAAATATTTATACAAAACGTTTTCAAGAACAATCACATTGTGTGTGTTTTTTTGTTTAAAATGCTTCATATTATTCTAATATCAAATGTTTCATGTAACTAAAACTTTCAATGATGCCGAATTCAGAACAAAGACTAGATTAACACAGTTAATATTTATGTAAGGCCTTTGGGTAATTTTTAGTTCTTTCTTTTTATTTGAAAAACTCTAGCTTATTTCGAAGGGAAAAGTATATACATGTTTAAAAAATATAAGAACAACAATAAAATTAATGTTTCTTCCTAATAATTATTCTGTCATATGGAAGAATCTAAAGCTCATTGAGTTATTTTATATATATATATATAAAAATTCACTCAAAATAAATTTTAATAGTTTTGATCAGACACTGTAAACATTTTAGAATGGTTTTAATTTGGACCGGAAAGAACTCGTGAAATTCGGACTCTGTATTGAATCACCGCCTATAAATTTAATTTATTCATTGACAAATGTTACAGTTCTTCACAAATGTTTATTCTCAATTGAAGAACGTAACACTTTAAGCACAAATGTTTATTGTAGACTTTGGTGCGTTTTTTTTGCATGCTTGTTTCACGACCCCCCACAAAAGGTCACCTAGCAACACATTCTAAAATTTCCGAGAATTCAATGTAGATAATTCCTTCACAGTAAATCTGGAAGGGGAAGAGCGTGTTAAGTGAACAGGGGGATTATCCAAAGAAACCCGGACTCACACAACTGTAAAGATTTAATTCTTCTTGTGTGGTCTTGTGGTTGTGCTCAGCTATATATTTTCCCGGGATTCAAAAAGACCATTCACTTTTATGTTGTTGAAGGCATGGGTTGTTGTTTCAACACATTCGAGAAGCCACCGGACCGAAAGTAAGTACAAACGTTTTACAATAAATTATGCTTTATACGTAGTTGATTCTAAAAAGATTTTTTATAAAAAAAATGAAACGCGTGGAACTAACGCTCCGTATTGTCATGAAAGCACACTAAAATGTCAAAAACAAATGGTGAAAATCGCTTTCGAATTATTTAAAAATAAATTACGTGGAAATTTTTAAAAATTCTGGCGTTTCTGTTGTCCTACCCAGAAGAAATGAGGTGATAAGCGAAATTATTTTTTAAGTAATTAGAAAAACTGTATCAAAAGGTCACACAATAACTTTTTTTTTTGTAAATATCTGTCCGAAAAAAAAGCAGGTTTTTTTTCCATTTTAAATTTATTCAGTTACCAAGAAAAAAAGGTAGAGTTAAATTTCCTCTACATTTGTTTTGCTCTCTTTGGGGATCAAATATATAATTGTGTGTGTTTTTGAATAACGACTTAGTGACGTAGTTTTTTTTTCTCTTTTAATCTTGTTTTCAGTTTATTATTATAAACTTAAAAATTGCAGTTTTTCATGTATCTAATAAGTTTTTTATTATTATGTTTAATGGGCTGCGGATTAGAGTTTTTCCATTGCAGAACTAGTACATTCCCCGGAAGCTGGTATGTCCTTTTAGTGCGACACCCTATAGGCGAATACCAATCGTCGCAGGTAATTTTGACTCCCAGTTTCCTCCCTAGTGGGAGGCACTTGAGCTCTGACGATGCCAACCTGTACTAGGATTTAATTTTTCCGAGAAAATCCAAGCCAAACAGACACTCTAGGGATCTTTTATATGCCGTATAATCATACGATATGACCGCTGTCGATTTGCTGCATCATGAAAGTCCCCCGACTTGGGCCGAGGTCAACCAGAAACCTTGGGTTGCAGAAGGACAGCGACAAACCAACCACGCCGCCCAGTCAGCAACTATTAGGTTCAATATATAATTTTTCATTCTCAGAATTTTAGAAAAGAATTTATATTTTCTGCTTAGCTCTCATTTCAAAAGTATTATTTATACCAAACAATATTCATAATTAAGGGATTTCGATATAAGACATTTTAACAGTTATATTTAAAGAAATTTTCAAAAAAGAAATATATAAATATTTAACTCAAAATTTCGATATTTAATAGTATCTTGTTACAACAGAAAACAACATAAAAACTGATGATTGATCGCAAATTATATATAAACTAAATTATTCCATAAAATTCTGTTATACTGAGTAGCAATAGCACTATTAAATGGAATTAGATAGGGCAAATTACTAATATGGATAAGAAAAGAACTTGATAAATAAATTATAATTTAAAAAAACAACAACTAAAAAACGCGCTTTTATATTGAATCGAACTAAAAAGTAAATAAATAATTCTTATATTAAGAATTATTTCTTTACTTTTTAGTTCGATTCACTACTTAAGCGTGTATTTTAGTTTTTTAAAACTATAATTTATTTCCATTTTCAGAAAAACTACGCACCCACCCAACCTACCCATTTTCACATAAAGAACACTTTTTTTTGTTTTATTTGAATTAACCAGAAGCCTATTTGCGGTTTTATAGTTGCACCTTAATCTTTTTTAGTCGCTAAATCTGGGATTAGTCGCCAAATCTAGAAAAGTCATATGGAATTAGTCGCCAAATCTCGTAAATTCTTAAAATCCTTAATTATTAAAATCCTGATCAGGACAATGGAAACAAAATTATGAAGTTATTGTATTGTCATCGGTCCTTGACAAGTGTGCAAAATTTCGAGTTAATCTGACCTTTTAAAGTGGGTAAAAATCGAGTTCAAAGATTCCCTTACATACAAGTGAAACTTATGAACGCGTGTTAAAAATGCACGTCTTTCCTTCAAAATTAAACGTATTTAGAGATCGTCCAATGAAGTGTTCATATTTTTATATTCTTAATGTATTCTACAAAATTGCATGCACATGAATGTAAATAAAAACTGATGTGGCTCTTATTTATTGCTTCTTGTTGAACAATTAAAGGATAGATTTATAAAACACACATCTAACAACAATTTCCACTTCATAACATAAAAAAATAATTTAAAAAAGATAATCAATAAAGGAATAAATGAAAAAATTAATTGTATTGTAGTAAAAATTATTCAATTTATGATGAATAGGGCGATTTAATACATTAAAGCTTTGTTAATGCCAAAACAATAGTGGAACCCAAAACAGAAAACAAATGTGAGCAGCGAAAGGGCAAATTGAAAGCTCAAGGTTTTAAGTGCAGAGCTATTATTTTTCCTTCGTTCTTTCAAACATTGAACACACACATACACAACTCCCCCTCCCCCTTCTCGTCCTCTTAGAAAAAAATTTAAGTGCAAGGAGAAAAACAATTGCTAAGAGAGTTACAATAAATAAATAAAATTAATCTCTTAAATGAATAATAAAAAAAAAGTATTCTTGCAGAAACACCTTTTTTGTAGGAAAAAAAAAAGAAGATAAATTTAAAAATTTCCAAGAGATTTTTTTTTTAAATTACCGATTGAATATGCTCGAATAATTAAGAATTGGAGAATTTGTGATTCCTTTGTCTTAGATAATACTTTTTTTTGTGGTGTGACTTTTATGCTTACATAATTTTGGAACACACAATAATTACCATTTGGAAATTATCATGTAGAGTTATACGATCATTTAGATATAGAATTCAGATGGAATCTGTGTTATATTAATCAATCTCAGGAATTAAGATGAAGGAAAAAAATTTTTAAATTATTTTTTTTTATTTAAATAATAAATCAATAAAACTTAAATATATTTTGCGAAAACGAAAGAATAACATGTTGCAAATAAAAATATATTCTAATAGCATATTTTAAAAGATACTTTTTGTATCGATCAACTCAAACGCGTAGTAAAAACATTCTATTTCCAATTTTTAAGACATATTCCCTGTTGTCCACTGACCACAGTTTAAGAACTACTGATGTAAAGAATGTTCCGATTAGATGCTAGATGTAAGTCTATGAAACCCCTCTACAAGAGCGTTAAAGGTTAATTTTGCGCTCTAAATTATATGAAGTGAAACATAAAACATTTTGTGTA
This sequence comes from Trichonephila inaurata madagascariensis, assembly GCA_019973955.1. Lineage (NCBI taxonomy): Eukaryota > Metazoa > Arthropoda > Arachnida > Araneae > Nephilidae > Trichonephila > Trichonephila inaurata. The sequence goes on along the minus strand of BMAV01016788.1, from coordinate 15,995 downwards.
CAGTTAAAAGAAATTAGTTCAATCAGAGACATGGAATATATTAAAATACATTGCTTTCTGTGTGAATGAAATGTGTTAAAGTATGCTGTTTGCTATAGTTGTGCTTAAAATCATAACATAATATTAATATTGAACCTTTTTAACTAATTTGAAAGTTGACAACAACTATTTTAAATTTAATTCCATTCGAATAAATGAATGAATTCTTTTCTCAATTTAATTTTATGGGAATAAATCATAGTCTATTGAAAAGTTACGTAGCCGCGGTAGCCTAGTGGTCAAGGTAAAGGACTCGTTGCCCAGTAGGGTGGGAAGACCTGCCGTGGGGGGCGAAAACATTAAATCTGTGAATCTAACGTTTCCCCTTTTGTGGGGTTAAAAAGGGGGGGTCAGCTCAGGTGTCGTCCTCGTCACTTGACTATGGTTCCCAATTACGAAGTCCATCACCAAAAGCTGTCGAGTAGCTGAATAGTGTGACGTTTATATTCACTCAATTGAAAAGTTACAGATAAAACATTTTCTATGAAAACCAAGTACTGTGTTACTTGCAAAAATTAATGAATAAAGATTTGCAAAATTAAATGATAAAATATTTTTTTTTCATTTCTAGTGACAAGATAATCTTTATAAGCAGTTCTGATACCGAAACATCGCTAAACACGTCAGTACAGATTTTTTTTTAAATTAGTTTACTTCAAAATATAACTCATAGAAAAATTTCCTGAAGGATGAAAACTTGATTGATTGATCCTCTGAGTCCCAGATAATGTAACTTAAAAAACGTCAAAATATGATTTATAAGATATCCATAGGAACTTGAATGAAAATGGGGGAGGGAAATGTCAGTGTAAAAGGGGGGTTTTTGATTAATTTTTCATTAAATTGATATTGTTCTTAAACAAATTTTTTTTTTGTATCAAAAATTAACTTAACATTATCTCTAAATGAAAGGAAACCTATAACAGTCAACTTAACTTTTGTCATTTCCTTTCCTCTGATCAGGTTCATGATTGCGAAAATGGTATGACTCAAATAAATTTTTTAAAAGATTTTTTTAAAAGATTTTTGTTGGGGCTTTTAAAGAGGGAATCAAACAAACAAGTTTTCCTTTTGTAATTTTTTGTAATTTTGAGGTTTGAGAGAAGGAGTTTTCCTTCTTTTTTTTCTGTAATATGCAAAAATAATTAAAAATAAATTTTAAAAATTAACCCCTTTAAAAAATATCTATTATTTATTTTAAAATTATTTTTTGCAGTAACTTAAAAAATAAACAATTAAAATAAACTTTTAATTGCTACATATTAATAGAATTCGACAAAAAAAAAAAGACCTAGATTGGTTTATCAGATTTGGAAAATCCCAGAGTTAGAAAAAGCAACCTCTCTGTACTTCTTATTGCATGTACGCCGTACAAATGCCGGTCTGAAACAAATTGTTAAAGATTTTCACGAGATATGAAGGCAGTTTTTTTTTAATTATGAAGAGCTCTTTCCAACTCGGAATAGAGAGCTTTTCATTAAGAAAAAGAACTCTCCAATATTCTGATTTAAATGGTATAAGAGAAAAATAGGTTTTAATAAATTATTGATTGAATGGAATCACATATTGCGAGCATTTCACCTTTGGTTCAATTCCGTTGAAATGAATAGTATATGGTATTTCGTCTTGCCTGTTTCGTTGCTGGAAAATAGTCAGCGTATTTTTGGTTTATTTCTGGTTAAATGAATCACACAATAAGCCAATGACAATGATGGGGAGCCACTGTTTGTTTTCAGTTGGAGCAAGTTTTGTTTATTTCATGAAATGAATTATAATGATTTTGTATTTCGTCTCGATCCATTTCTGGTTGGATGAATCAATACAGTCATACTTGTAGTACTTAATTTTAAACTAACACCTTAGGCCATTATATCTTTGTGGTGCATCTTTTCTTTATGACACTTTTAAATTAGCGGGAACAGAAAACATCCTATTTCTTTTAGCTTGAATTAATTTAATTTAAAACAAAATTGCAATTTTAAAGGATTAAAAATAAGTTAATTGAAATATGCCTGCGGCGGTATGGTTGTATTCATTTTTGGCAATATTTTTTGCGACATTTTGTTGATCGCATACATTTTCTTTGGTGCGAATGTTTTGGTTTTGAAGCCATCGAAAAACATCTCCGCTGAATCATGATTTGTATTCAGTGTTCGTACGTTCTAATTACTTTAGCATTTGTTACCAGAAAAAAAATTCTTGTAAAAAATAGGTTTATTACGATTTTCAATGAAACTAGTTTATCCGTCATTTTGACGGGTATCCATAGAGATAGGCATGTCACGCATCTATTCGCGTACCTTCCGTTAATCCCTTTGGAAATCTTTGGGCTATCATTCGCGTTTATTCACAAACAACCCTTTGGAAGAAGAAACCGTGATATTCAAATAAGTTCCATTGTTTATAGTCAGGTTTTCTAGCTATTTCCGGAGAGCAGGCTGAGAAAGAAAGCCAGATTGTAGAGATTTGCCAATGGTTCAGTATCACGCTAAATTACAAATATTTCAACATTAAATAGGACGAAGATTTAAAGGGATGATTAGTCAAATTCAAAGTAACGTTAAGCTTATTTGGATAAAAAGAAATTGATTCAAATTGTTAACGATATATTCATAGTTTGTTAATTCGTATCTCGTTATGGTTCCACTTGTATTATTCATATTCAGACATTCTTCTTTGAATTTTTTGTGAATCAGTGTTGGTTGATCAATAAATAAGTTACTCTAGTGAATATAGTTCTGATATTCTTTTCCTACACTTGTGTAAGCAAGAGAGAGGGATAATACTCCTGCTAGCATAAGTATCTATACGGAATTCTTGTTGATAGTGACTGAGGGGGAGAATTTGGAAACATATTCGAATTCATTACGTAATTAAGGCATGTAAATTGGAAAAGAATAATAGTGAGGATTTTTTGTTATTATGCACATGAAGTCTGAAATCCGTCAAAAAATGAAACCTTTAAACCTAGTGCTAATATTTAGAAATAGATTATACCTTAAGTATTATAATCACATACATATATAAAACTATATCAAACTTCAGGTATTTTAATATTGGAAAAGAGTACCATGTTTTTTGTTTAATCCTGTTGTATAACATTTAGACTTAGGAGCAGAGTGAAGACTTGAGGAAACATGAAAGCATTTCTCGCAGATGGAAAACGCTTCGACCTAAACGTTCCCAAGCACTTCGTATTTTCCGTTTCTGTGAAACGAGAATGATTCTAGTTGCCAAGTGGTTGTTCCTGGTAGGGATGCCCGAGTGATTTTTTCCAGTCGGGCAACCGCTGTCGTGCAAACAAGTGTCAGGACTTCTGTCAGCAGTCATGTCAGATGGATGAGTGGAGGCTCTGCTCATATTGTACACTATCCCACAGGTGAGAGAGGATTTTTCACTTTGAATACTCAGACATACTAAAGTTCCGCTTAGTGTACCCTGAGTACGAGCGGTTTGATCATTTATATAAAAACTCAACAGCAGTGTTGGCATGTTGCAAAATCACGTATTCTTATCAAAGTTTAGATACATATGACGCATGAAAACAAAAAGTCATATTATTATTTTAACAATTTCATTCAGCATTCGGTACCAGCTTACTGATCTACTGAAACTGGAGTTTATTACCCGCAAAAAAGTTACTTACTATTATTGGTTTTTCATTTCAATTTTGATTACTTGTCACCAGTTTCTTCTATTTGTCTCAGTATCCTTTTTATTCTTGGTGATGAATTATGTTACATTGTTATTCGGTTACAGCCTGTCATACAGCGCAATCCCAGAAATGCTGCTTCCTGATGCTTCCTTAAAGCCAAATGTACTAGCCGTGCCACCTGCGCATGCAACAGATCTATGGACAACAATCATATGCCTTCGGTACCTGCAGTGGCAGCAGGTCTGAAAGGAACTTACTTCCTTCTCTCCCGCCACCGTGAGGTTCGACGGCGAGATAAAGTTCTTGGAATGCATAGCCAAATGCACCATTGAAATTCATCACTGGGGCTCTATTGCGGGGCCTAAGTGGGCTGGAAACATTATGCGCAAGTAGACAGATACATCGCTGGTAGCAGGGGGCAGTTTTCTTAGAGGGTCGTCAAAGTGTCCATGACGAAGAGCGCAGTGGGCGACCGTCCTTCACTGGGCCGTTGATTTGTTAGAGTTTGTGTTGCGCGTGATGCGGAGAAACCATCATCGTTTATAATGATTACGGAGCTTGAGTAGCTTCATCTCCGGTCGTGATCCTGCTGCATGAAATTGTCACGTAAGCAACCCAAAATTCAAAAATTCCAAAATTGAAGACGTCTGTCCTAATGCTGTTCCTATTCATGGCGGCGAAAGTTCTACCATAGAGACAAAGCTAATTCCCACGATCTGACAAATGTCTCACCCTGTGGCATCGCTGAAAAAGGCTGAAATATTGTACCTGTTGCCACAAATATTCCCGGAGAGTGAGTTTTATATCCGACTATTGCCCGGAACGCGATTTTTCGTAAAAGCGCAGCCGATATGATAGTCACCAGACAAAATGCCTTAAGAATAAGATGTTAAATAAAAATTATTTAAGTAGCAATATTCTTGACAAAATGAACATGGAATGAATCTATTTTCAAATATTCTTGTGAAAAATGTTATTTATATTATGATTTTAACAAGTATAGCTCCCAGTTCTTCGTACAGAGGCTCCAACCAGAATTTTGAAACATAGGCATAACCTAGAAGGGCTTATACACGTTTTAAAACACAAAGGAGAAATTTTAAGAAAAACGATAATTTTCCAATGGTTGTAACTCAAAAATACGTGAATTTTTCGAAAATCGTGTTGAGCTTCCCCAGTACAGATAATTGAGTTATATACAGGCAAAATATTATTATAATAGAAGTATTTTTCATAAAAAGAGAACATTTGAAAAGGTTTATTCTAAGTTAATTTTGCCGTATTGTATTTAAATGGGCCCTTATCAAATGTCCTTAAAATACCTTTTGCATATATTCTAATCCATGACACTCAAATATCATGAAAAATTTATCCCTTTAGTGCGCCTTTTAAAATCCCACGTTCCGAACGTATCGGATAATTTTAAAGAAGGGAAAACTTACTCTCTGATGCACCCTGTAAACCACATTGAAAACCGATCTCGTATAACACAAAAACAAGTTCGCTGAAGGTCGAAACAAAAACAAGCAAAAAAAAAAAAAAGAGTCTGGTTAAATGTGCCGTCAAATCCAAAAAATGCTGTATTATTAATAGGTGTTGTGATATACCAGGAGTCCATAATAAATTTGCGGTATACCAGTAGCAAACTATGCCGCAGAAATCAGCGAAAATTCGGGGTAAAGGCTTCCGTGAAAACGATGGAATTTAGTCGAGGAAATGAGTTTGGAAAACCACCATTAGGATGGGTATTTGCAATGTAAACTGTCTTCAAGAGCAGGCAAATTCGTTGTAAAACTATATATAGTATTTCTGCGCCCGCAGCATATTACGATGAGGGACAGAATCCATTGGGTCATACTCGTTTTCAATTCAAGGAAGATGATGTTAACTCTCCAAGAACGGGCTTTACTGAGAAACATTTTAACAAACCAGAGATTTCATCAGCTTTTGCGAAGCCTGGTTCGAAGCGTTACGAAACACGTCACCGTCGTATTTGAGTGCTGCGCTAAACCCACCAAATCTAACAAATTCTATTATACTCCCCGCATGTAACGGTTTTGTGTGGCTTTACTGATACCTTCATTAGAAATTGTTTTTGAACACAGCGCCAGGCCTGTGAGTTAAGCACCGTCACCGGTCAACCATATAAGCCATTATTAGAGCAACCAGTTTTTCCGGTTGATCGGGCAAAGGTGATGTGATATTAAATCAGCCAGTTTATGAGATATATTCCATGCAAGCGGAATAGTACCCTTTGTGTGAAACAAGTGCTCCACGCTACTTCAGTGACGACAGAATCACATAGTCCTTTTCACAGCTTGGGAATTTGGGACCTCTTGACTGAATCCTTGTGACTTTTGCACACCTCTGCTGCCATGCAATATTCAAGTCGTAAACTAATACACCTCATCGACCCAAGAAATATAGAACTGCGTACATTCCTCAGTTCATGCTGTTTCAAAGTCAGAAAAATGATATTTTACGATTCCAAATGGTAAAGACAGCCAGTGACAGCCTATCGAGTATGTTTTCTGTACTTTATAGGTTATTTATATGTTCTCATTGTGCTTACGGAGAGTGCCACCTAGGGTAGTATTTGAAAACTCATTTTTCCCTCGATAAAACTCCTCCACTATTTCATCCAACCATTACCTACCTACCAATTACAGACTGCTCAAATTTCAAGCGAATTATTGTTTTAACGGTACAAGTAAAGTTTAATTCAATACAAAAGCTAAATGTAGAACAATATTCATATTTAAGTTAAAGAGAAATTCTACAAATTCTTAGGCAAATACGCTTTAGAAAATCAACATTACATTATGTTCAAACCAAATTTTAACCTACATTTTTATGTTTGAATTATTTTTCCCTTTTATCTTCAAAATATTTTTTCCAGAAAAATGCTAAGTCTTTTTTTTGTGTTTATTAGTTAAACAGTTTATTTACCCAAAACCGTGTTTTAATTTTATTTTAAAACCGTCATTCAGTATAAAAAGTACAAACTTAAAGTTAATTTTTTTTTCTGTATTGTTTTTCAGGTTACGCTGGAGTTATTCCGTGACTTATATAGCTATTAATAATTGCGCATCACTCTGTAATATGTATTTGGTTCTTAATTACGAAAATGAAAACACTTGTTACACAACGTAAAAAGAAGCTGAATATTGCTTGACTTATAATAATTATTCGTTTATTAGCATTCTTCCAAAATATTAGAACTGTTGAAAATTGTTATCATAAAAGTAATTGATAAAGCTCTTTTTACAGATATTTTATATGAATAAAATTAATTATTCTTCTTACCAAGTGATTCCATTTTTCTACCAGACATGAAGATTATCGCAATTTTAGATATAGACATATTTATTATTACGATATATACTTCTATAAGCCCATACACACCGTTAATGCTTTTTTAAATGTTACCTTGCTTGAAGCTACTTGTCCTTCCAAATTTACTGTGTCTAATTGAGTAAAAAAAAAAAAGTGTTTTCTGTACATTATTTATTACGAAGTATAGAGCGCTTATTGCTCAGTTTTGTAATTGAAGCAAATATTTGAGTCCTATTAGTCCTATTGTAGTGATATATGTGCGAGATAGAAACTAATTTTACATGAAAGTTTATACTATGAGGCCACTCTTACTGCTTATTAAAAGATGTAATAAAACAGAACAAAATCACAAATATTTCGTTCTTCTAAATTTGGATTTAAAGTAATTTAATCTTCGAATATTTTTTAATTGTCTTATTATTTTTAAAACTTTGTAATATTCTACATGAGTGTGTGTGGTATTTTTAAAATAAATTTTTTGATATTCTAATAAATATATTATATCAACAAATAAAAACTGCTTATGGGAATATGAAGATTCCTTACTTTAATATTAATTTAACTTTTGATATATATACTTTTAAATTAATATTTCACTATCCAAGTCTACTATCAGCTGAAGTTTGATAAAAAAGTAAATCTATTTTGAATTTTTAAACATTTTTAAGTGATTTTCAAAAATGTATCTGGAATAATCTAAAAAAAGTCCAAAGATCTTAATTTTAATACTGTACTGAATTTAGTCTACTGGCTAAGTTTTAATGAGCAGTGTTTCCAAATAATGTTATATAGCCTGTATGTGAAGCTTTGCATTTCTTTTCTTTCTAAATGAGGCCGAAACGCCTGGCATTCAAAGCACATTGGGAGGGCAAAGTCACTTTTTAGCGGCGCCACAGAAGTATTCCGCCCCTGGCCGTCATTGATGCCCAGCCTTCTAGGAGTGTACCCGAGCTTTGAAAATATTAAATTGAACCAGTGCGAATCCAATTTGCAGAGAACACCGCTTCAAACAAACAGGAACAAGGATCTTTGATATGCCGCACCATATACAAATATTTACGCGCTCTTTGTATCATGAAAATCCACCGACTTGGACCCAGGTCGAAACTACAAACTAGGGCGTACAAGGCCACCCCTGAACCAACTACGTCCCCCAATCGGCGTTTAAGCTTTACATTCAAATAAAATCCAATATTCTTTTAAGTAGCAACCAGATACGTTTTCTGTTATACTAACTGCTTATGAAATTAAAAATCATACTGTCCTCTACCGATTCGATGATTTAAAACTACATATATATATATGATGCCTGAAACTACATAATCGAAACAATGTGTTGTATAAGCCAACTTAACAAAAGAATGAATTCATCCCACACAAAACATGTTTTCCTGACAGCTCACTGATCCTTTTGTTTCTTTGTATCTTATTTTATTCTCAAAAGCAACATCTGGAATAAAGTTTCGAGAAAAATCATTTTAAAAAAGGAATTTTTAGCGTCCATTGATCCAGAAATCAGTATGTATTTTCCATTCAACATAAGAAAAGAAAGCGATGCCTATTGGAATTTTAACTTTATTGTGCTTTCTTAAAAACCCTTTCATCGTGATGGAGGAAAAAAAAAGAATTCGAGCTAGTGGTTTTCAATCTAAGACCACCCTCCCTCGATGATCTCAGACGTCCCGCGGATTGGCTGCTTTATAAAAGTTTTTCTGGTCAAACGCTGCGGACATTTACACTGAAGTTTCATACAGTTAAGTGACTTAGATTTAGCTACTGAAGTACGGAGTCTTGGTATTTCAGAAGGTAAGTGTTTTCTAATGCATTTCTTACGAAAGTTCTTGATCGAATTTTTTGCAGTTTTTAATGTAATTGCTTTTGATATATAGAATTTTTTGTGTAATGTATGCATTCGAAATTTGCTTCATTATATGTTTAAAATTGTCTCGATTATTATTTATAAATCATTTGAGTCAAAATAATTTTTTTAAAAAAGAAATATATTTTAATTAAAATTCCAGGAATAAAGAAGAAGAATTTTTTAAAGAAATATTTAACTGGAGACGATATTACTCTGAATTCTTCTTCTGAAGAGGCATTTCTTAAAATGAAGCAAAAAATAGGAAAATATTTCTAGTACATTAGCTTAGAATTATTTATATTGTGTGAATACTTCTCATTATTTTGATTATTAATTCATTATTTTGTCACTCTGTTTTTAATCTTTAACTATGTTAAAAATAACACCTTATTCCAATGAAATTCAATTTGTTAGAATTGTCTGAAATCGAAGCTCAATTCTTGAATAAGTAAATGCTGGCAAAAACTTATACTAATTGTAAGAAATGAAAAAAGTAAAAATTATCTCAGTATACGAGAGTAAAGTTTCGTTTAGCGGCACAAATTTCGGATGTGGAAAAATAATGGCTTATTACCATATTGATTATTATCTTGCGATTTAAAATGAATGCTTTTTGACAATTTCTCTTAGAATACCCACAAAGTTTAAATTTATTATTCAATTATTGCAAAATTCCAAAAATGATTCAAAACGGGAGCTTTCATTTTTTTTTTACTAAAACGTTTCTCTACTTTTACCTGAATTATTTGTATAAAGTTTTAATATCTTAAAAAATGATCTTAAGTCGAAGTTCAGCAAAAAGAAAGAACATTGAATAACTGATTTAAATTTTAGAAAAAATTTAAGTTAAAATATTTATAACGTACTTAACTGTTTCGGGTTATGATAAAATAAATAAAGTAATTTGCCTATTAAACATGCCGGTTCATAGAATAGTTCTTAGAAATTACGGTGCTTTCTAATAATCGTGAATTGGATGATTTGGGTTCATTTATTTGAACATTTATGATTTATTTTTAACATTCTTCTACGAGCATTGTTTTTGGAAATATATATATATTATTGTACATCAAAATATTTAAAAAGTGATACAATATTCTCTGCCTAAATTTTTCATGATTTACTTAATACTATTTCTACATACAGTGCCAAATAAAATAAATGTAAAAACTGCATTTGTTTCCCAAATCGAGTCTTTTTATCTCATTTGAAGCTTTGATTTTCATTCCCGTAACGATGGATATGTATTGCCATATTGAATTTATAAAAGGGTTTTAAAAAGCGATTTAAATTTATATATATAAAATAGCGTCCAGAATTAAGGTTACAAACGTAAATTAAGCAATATCTCGAAAAAAAAAATGTAACTTTATGCAAAGTATTACTTAGTACACATCTATATCAAACTGTGAGGCTGGTTGTGGATTTAAGAAATAGAGTATGGCCACCTCGTACAGTTTAACAAACACCACAACGAACCCTCACAGTATTAAGGAAGATTTTCAGCATAGTTTGTGGCAGAGATCTCCATTTTTACTAAAATGATTTTAACTACTTTTTGTTTCTGAGAGGGGGTTGACGGTGTTCCATAGTTCTTCGCTGAGCATTCCAAATGTTATATATAGGATTGAGTCCCGGCGATTTCACAGACCACACCGTATGATGAATATCGTCTTCTTTCAGATAATCATCTGCCAAGTGCAGCTCGGTGTGGTAGGACGTTTTACATAAAAAAAAGAGAAATGTGTTCCTTTAATTAACCATTAACGGGCTGAACTCGTTTCAATGGATGATAAGGCCCAACCACGCAGATCTGCACTTGTCAATGATTATTTGGAAGAAGAGGATATTTATCGTATGGTGTAGCCAGCGAGGTCAGATCTTAGAAAATGTTTGAAATTCTTTATGAAGAGCTATTGCACATCGTCACCCCCTTTCAGAAGCATTTAGTCGTTAAAATCTTCACTTTTGAAAAATGGGGATTGCTGCCAAATCGTCAAGCCCCTTATTGATGTATTCGGGTTTGACCCATGTTACTCTCATTTGCATATCATATTACATGAAACTCCTGCATTACTTTTATTATTATTATCATAGTCTGCTTTGCATTAAACTATTTTTTCTAAATATCCGTTATTTAAGTTTGTAATCTAAATGTTGAACTTAAGTATACGCATATTGATTGACTAATGGATGTTTATTGCATAATTAAATAAAATGAATGAACAATCATATATACGGAACAAATATATACAGTATGCCCTCTTAATTTCGGTACAATTTCTACTATATTCATAAAAGTGGTGTCAAGATAAAGTAGTACTGAACAAAACCACCTACGGCGCCACATTGTAGTATACTGCGGAGTTAGCATTCCTATCTCAAAAACGGAACAAGATAGGGGGAAAGGTGATTTACAAAGTTGTAGAGCATCATTGACTTAGTATTAAAAGACACCTTGTGGACAGTAATGCAAAATAAAATGGTTAAGCGGAGCATTTGTTTTTCCGTGATTTCCTGCACTGTTACGTGAGAAGAACGATCTGAGAAAGAAAAAACGGGTTTTAAACCCATCTGATAAGTTAAATTCCTCACTATAAACTCTAACCCTTTTGGGATCCTCGTTTGAATGTCACGTTACTTGGAATGGATGCCCTGCAAAAGGTCGTAATTGTCCATAAGGTCCTGCAATGTTTATGGATGAGCTTTTTTACATTTTTTGGGCTTCGGTATCCTGGAACAAATAATTCCAACGTGTCCACCTATGCCCCAAATATACAGCTGACATTCAAACGGGAAAAATGCTTTGAGCTGACGGGAATGTTAAACATCCAAAAAAAGGTATAGTTTGTTATGACTAATTGTTTTCTTTCTTAGATCGTTTTTCTCACGTCACAGTGTAGGAGATCATGAAAAAACAAATGCCCCTTTAAATCTTTTATTCTTTGCATTTATGCCCCAAAAAATTTTTTTTCTATTTTTGGGATGATGTACTACAACTTTGTAAATCATTTTTTTCCCTATATCTCGTTTCGTTTTTGAGATAGGAATGCTAACTCCCCCAACCATGGCCCCAAAAGGTTTTTTTTCAGTAGCGAAGCTTTTTACCCCACTAGACCCCCTTTTTTATGAATATAACAGCAGCCGTTCCAAAGTTAAGAGGGTGGTAATGGACTATAGTGGGCATGCTGTATATGTTGGGTGATTCTCTACTAGATCGACAAACTTACAGAATGTATAGGGGGTACAAAAACGACTCGGAATCACATAGGAATACAGGGGCGCAAATTCCGTAGTTGCGAGTTATAGTGCAAAGAAGAAGAAGAAAAGAACAGAAAGAGCAACACATTAATGGCATGGAAAACATTTTATTAAATGGTTGTACTACACTGGTGTTCAAAATTACGACCGGCAGTCGTCTGGAAAATCTGTCAGCGATACTGCAGGGAATTCCTGACGTTCTGGAAGATTCCTTCAGGCAGTCTTGCGGTAAAGGCCCCTGAAGGGAAAGGGTTTTTTAAGGATAGATTCTGCTGGAAGTCATCAATTGCGATACGTTTACCGGGATTGGCGAAATCGTTTTCAAACGTAAAACTGGTCTAATTCGATCGTATGGATGGGGATTCGTAACGGAAAGCCCCTCGGGGTGGTTGTACGAGGAACGTTGCTCGAACAGATGTGTTACACATCACACGGCTTTTGAAAGGTGTGAAGGGTTCGTGGCTTTTTAACGGTTCTGGTTCTTTTGGGGAAAAGCCTTTCCAATCGAAGACCTTTGTTAAAAAATTTTGCTGGGGGAAATATGGGGCCCGGTCTTGAATAAGGGGGTTACAAAGCCCACTTTTTGGGCCCCCAGATTACTTGGCCAATTTCGAACCAAAAGTTTGTAAATTTAGTAAAAAACCCCCAAAATTTAATTGATTTTATTTTTTTTTTTGCGTTTGCTTGCAAAACGGATTTTTGTGATCCCCTTTTTTTATTTTTGAGTATCTGGGAAACCCTGCCCCAATTTTTTCCCCTTGTAGCGAATCACCCCATATATAACGTTTCCATGGTAACTTTTCAGCTACTAAACTTTTTATTCGTTCATGAAAGGGGATCTTCAAAATAAACACTTTTTAAACTATCAAACCCCCCGGAAGTCCCAAACTGTACTTTTGATTTCGTTGGAGTTTTGTATAGTTGCTTCAATTATTGTTCATTCAGCATCTTTTAATTTAAGTTTCGACTGAAGGTAACTTTTGAGAAAGTTCCGGCTATGACTACAAAAGAAAATGAAATAGGATTAAAATTTCAAGATTGATTGATCTTTTCTGAGAAAGTGCTAGCCTTTAAATTTTATATGCGGATATGTAAGGCAGGGAAATAAAGATTAAATGGAAAGAAGAATTTTGGTTTGATTATAATTTAATTATCCTTTTATATATACAGAGTTAGAATAAAGGATTCATTCGTTTTGAAAAGGCTATATTTTCAAAAGTATTACACATACACACATGAAAGATCTATGAAAAGAACCACAAATCCACCAAATTTATGAAACCTCTACAGATGTTCAATATGCACCCTTTGGGGGATACGACACACTTCTAGAAGGTAATGAAGGTCCATTCATTTTGCAGCATAGTCCAGTCAATTGTCTGCCCTGTAGCACTGATGCATTCTTTGAGCTCCACTAAGGATTCCCGTGGCAAGGGTTCGTAAACAAGATCTTTAGCGTACCTCCTCAGAAAGAAGTTTCAGGGCGTTAAATCAGGAGACCTGAGAGGCCAAAGGAGCAAAGCCAGATCATTCTCCCCAATAAGCTCAATAAAACGATGCAGAACCCATCGCTTAGGTAGTCACGAACTTGGATCTGCCAATGAAGGGTCCCTCGTCTTATTGGAAGACAAAATCCTAGAAGTCAGCAGGGAGTCGTGGAAGTGGAACCACAATTGCAACATATACAGGTAACATTTACCGATCACAATTTGCTCAGTGAAGAAAACGACTCTTTGTTTGCGATACTGTGCAGAAAATGTTCACCTTTGGTGAATTTCTTTCTATGGGCTCAATTCATAACATCACATGACAACACGTGCTCTCCATTGAATTCAAAACAAACATTAAACTAATAGTACTTGTTGTTCTATTTGTAAAACTCAGATAAAATTTCAAATTTCATATTTGGATAAAGATGCTTAAATATTAGGGAAAAAAATTTCTTCAAAAAGATTTTTTTTAATTAAAAAAATTACTTTATGCTATACTTTTAAATAAAATGCATTTTGTATATAATTTTATATATATATATATATATATATATATATATATATATATATATATATATGTACTTTTTAAGAGAAAATTTCTGCGAAGAGCAAAACTTGGCAACACCGAAGCGTGTGAACTGATTAACCGGAAACACAAGATAGTTTTCATTGTGTGACATGACGTTACATGAGTTTTTGAATTGATTGGCTAGAATCACGTGGTTATCATTATCGTGTGACTATGACGTCACACGATTTGAACCCATTGCTGCGACTTCACGTGGATTTTCCTTGCCCCAGAATAACACATTATAATAATTCACATTTCCAGATAAGAGGCAAGTTGCTTCTTCAACTTGGTTGGTTGATTGATTGATTGCTTGAATATTAACGTAGCTACACGAGGGCTTTTGGTGACGGACCACGTAATTTTGAACCATGGTCAAGTGACGTGGACGAACCTGAGTTTCCCCCTTTTAACTACCACCCCCACCACCAACGGGAGGACGTTTCAGCTCTCGACAGATTTAGCGTGCATCGCTCGCCTACACGGCGGATCTTTAGTGGTACTGGGTTCTTCAACTTGGAGATGGAATCTTAGTTCTTCAAGGCCTGGATTTTGGGGAAAGGAAACTTGATGTTTGGGGATTTTTTTCATATATGCCTGTCTTTACATGTAATGCTTTTGAAAATATTGCCTTTTCAAAGCGAATGAATCATTTATGCTAATCCTGGTATATACCAATTTAGTAAAATAGGTAAACAATGGGAAAGTTTAGTGGATTAAAGCTTTTTTGCGATTTCCCTTGCCAAAGCAAAACCCTTGCTATTATTACTTTGACTTTTTTTGTTCTGTATGTATATGTACCTCATTCTTTCTCCAGAATGCAGAGTCGTCGAGTCCTTCTGCTCCTCCTCGTCACTCTCTTGAAGACTGTGCATGATTGCTCCGGCCGCAGCGCTACTTGGATGTGCATCAACAACTGCGCCCAGTGCAAGCGCACCTACGGGGCCTTCTTCGAGGGCCAGCGCTGCGCCGAGTCTGCAAGTACAAGGGACTCCTGATGCCGGACTGCAACGAGATCAGCACCATTTCGAATTTCCTCAACAAGCTGGAATAGAAAGAAGCCATCTTTGTCCTACCCCCATGAATCTTCATTTCTCTTCGGTTGTTTCCTATTGTAACATTAGAAAAAAACAAATATAAACAATAGCTGCACGTTCGATGCTCGGTTTCATTTTAAAAAGTTCCCCCCGAAAAAGAAGTGAAGAGGGCCACATTTCAATGATTAATTGAACAACTTTTGATTTTGTCAACTGCTTTTCCTTTTCAACATTGCACATATGGTATCAATCTAGCCTTTAGAGCTTTTGTAGTAAAAAGGCTTATTTCTATAAGTAGTTAAACTAAACAGCCTTTATGGATGATTTGATGAACGATTATTTTTCATTTTCTTCTGTCAAGCAATGTTTTTCTTTACCTTTAATAATTTTGTTTTGTGCATGTTTTGACTATTAAAGAACTTACCCGGGGTTTTAATTTTGTCTTTCCAATATTTTGACAGTATTTCTGTATATTTGACATCACACACAATGGCTGCCACCAGTACACCACTAAAATTATCTTTTTAGTGGGGGGTCATGTGTTTTTAGGTAAACTTTTTAAATTTTGGGTTTAATATCTTTTTGTAAGGTGATAGTGGACTTAAAACTTATATTCATCTAAGAGTTCGATGGGATGAACGAAACATATTATCCATTGATGGGAAGCTCCTAAATGAGAAATTATAAATAACAGATGTGCCGGCCCCCTATTAATCATTCTAATATTACAGTAGTAGGACCCATTGAG